>OY754937.1:3107512-3392864 GCA_963576515.1 Cryptocephalus primarius
TGTATATAGAGAAGCCTTCCATTACATTCTATTTCTTCGTCTCGTCACATTGTCACATTGCTTATTCAATTCATCTTGTTGGTTATATCGTAATTTTGTTATTGTAGATTTTATCTTTCCCAAATTAGAAATCAGGTTATCTTGTGGTGGTAGCAAAACGTGTGGAGAGAACAAACATATATACTTCAAATTGAATTAGGTGACAGCGATAGATTGTTTAGCGTGGAATTCTCGCTAGGCACTGCTCTTATATTATTTTCTGAAGAAGATAGTTCATGTTTTAATTGCCTTTAGGAATTTATTGCGTATCGAATACAATTTTTTTCTAAATATTTGTGTGTGCAAATTAATTATAAAAATTAAAATAATATAATTTTGGCGAATTCGCCACACGTACCAGATTTGTATTTAATATTATATTTTATTTGTTTGAAGCCAAATTTTGAAGAAATGTACTTTCTCTATTGTTTATTTATCGTATTTTTGTTTTTTCTAGATTTAGGTTTTTATTGCTTAAGGAATGTATTTTAAAATGCGATACACATGTGTTACGTGCGTCAATACATGCGTGTATAACATAGCGCGTTACTGCATTGGCCGATAACATATATTTCTATTTTCGTTACCTGCCTTAGGTAAATTTTTAATGTTTTCCATTTTTATTTACTAATGAGGATGGTCTTACCAAACTATTCAAATAGTAATTTGATTATAAACCTTCCTGAAACACTTCAGGAAAACTTAAAAGAACACTATGATTAACAGTAAACTTTATTACCCGTTATCCAACACTTTTACAAATAAATCTCAGTTACAGCCACACACTTCATATATGTTTCGCTGCTAAACATTTTAATGTTAAAAAAGTTACGAGAAACAAAAGCACAAAATGTAATCTGTGATCGATGATACTGATTATTTTATTGATCAAATTTAACGGAACTCAGGTGTGCTACATAAACATTTTCTCCTAAAAAATGCACATTTCCAACTTAATACGAGTATTTTCTTTGAATTTTTAATTTCTCTAAGAATATTATTAAATAGTTATGGTAAACCGTAACTGGTGTTCAGAGGTATACTGATATACACATTTTGTCAATACTTTCTTAATGGTTTCTTTGAGTTCTGAATACATTAGAAAAAAGTTTCTCAGACACAAATCATATGTATTGTCCTGCGGTAATGAGTTAATGATTTCTTCGTATCGAGCAAAACGAAGTGATTATTACAGCGCACTTTAAAATTTAAATGATCATCTTAGTATACACCTGAAATTTTGGTGTTACGTATGTTTAAATTTTGTCACATTTACATTTTATCACATCGGTTATGAAACCACACAATTGTTTTTCGTCTCTAGATTAATGCATAACCGATTTCCTCTAAACCAATTGTCACTTTTGTTTAGCACATGCAACACTTCAGATCCTATCCAGGATCTTTTCCGAAATTGTAATAAGAAATCCACACAGAGTGAATAACCGCCATAGACCCACATAAGTATTTTGAAGGGAGCAAAGGGGTTCATACAATTACAAATTATCATGTATGAAGTACTGATTACCGGAAGCAAGGTTTTGATTGACAAATTCTCCAAGTTCATTTAAATCTTACAAGATGTCACTCCACACCACATGTGGGTTGAAGTAGTGCCCTCATCTAGTAGAAGACGCATTTTCAAAGTGACGTTTTATTATGTGTCAGATTTTCCTATGTTTGTAGTCGTTTATAATAATATTTTTATATATTTAAGTATGTTTTGATTATGTTTTTCTATATTTTCCTTCTCGCTTGGGATCATTTTTTATCATTGATTATTTTATGAAGAATTACGTTTTCTCGTCAGTTCAAATATAATGAATTTATTTTCCTGATACAGATACATTTTCTCCTGACTGTACTGACGTGCTTAGATTATAAAAGGTCCCGTCATGTTGTAATTATGTAAATCACATTAATACATTAGTTCGGCTCTCCTTGAAATTCCGTCCATACCGGTAAACAAGCCTTAATGGCTTTAAATCCCATTGGGCTCTGTTTCTCAAAGCTGCTCGTCGTGTATTGGCCGTGGGGCTTGTTTAATCCCGTCCTTTTCCGATTTCAATTTCTCCGTCGGGGTTGAACGTCAGAAGGAACCCCGAATTAACCGGATTATCGTGTGTAGGATTAAGTTGATATTATGTTTTTTTTTGTCGTGGACGTAATGTGATTTGTTTTTTGATGTTGGTTTTATCAGTAATCTTAGCCATCGCGAGGTTCGAAGGACGGACGCCAAAAATATACGTGAGAGATGAAAATATCCCGTGGCCAATGGAAATGTTTGTTTCCTTCGATAGCAAAACAGATTCTGTTTTAATTAGATGAATGGAAACTCTGATGTCGAGTAATTTAATAAGGCTATTTGAATAAGGACGTATCGTGTTTTATATCGTTGACATAATTACATGAGCTAGCGTGGTAAGATGTGTATTAATGAAATTTTTCATTTGATGAAAACGTAATCATTGTTAGCGAAAAGGAGTTATTCGATTATATTTAACTGGGCTATAATAATTACTTTTTCTCGAGAATGTGAAATTATAGGGTTACGACAAATGGAAACAGATTTTCCAATATAGTTTTGCTACAGGTGAAAATTTGTAATTGACTTGAGAAAATTTTTTGGAATGTATAAAACAAGGGATAATAAACACTTTGATTTTCATTATTCATCGGAAAAATTTTCCCATTTCGATATATTTGCGATTCCACATAAGAAAATGTCGCAATTCGTGTGTTTTAGAAGTTTTCTAGACAATTGCTAAACCAACTGTTATTCATTAACAAAATAAAACAATAATATAACAATTTACAAATCCGAACTAAAAAAAATAAAAAAAGCTTGCTGTGTGTGTGTGTGTGTGTGTGTGTGTGTGTGTGTGTGTGTGTGTGTGTGTGTGTGTGTGTGTGTGTGTGTGTGTGTGTGTGTGTGTGTGTGTGTGTGTGTGTGTGTGTGTGTGTGTGTGTGTGTGTGTGTGTGTGTGTGTGTGTGTGTGTGTGTGTGTGTGTGTGCGTGCGTGCGTGGTGTGTGTGTGGGCGCGCGCTTGAACGAGATAGAGAGGGAAAGAAAGACAACACTTCAGTACATGTATGATCGTGCATTAATTTATGAAATTTTGCGGTCCTGAGAAGGGCCAGTTTATGAAAAGTTTTCCCAGCCGTCACCTTCTCCTTGGTAACCTCAGTCGTCGTTGCCATCGTCGAATCCTTCCCAAACATCGGAATCTGAAGAAGAATCATCATTTGGTTTGATAATAATTGGTTCTATCAACGACTCCGAAATGTTATCCAACTGAAACATTTGGATTTATGCATTTTTGCCAATTTTCCTTGGAAACTTTACATATTGCTTCTATAAGCAAATTTTTGACATCTGCTAATTTGAACGTTGTATTTGTTCTCGCCACGTCCCCTTATATTTGTGCCCATATTAGCTCAATGGGATTCAGGTCGCAGTGGTACGGAGGAAGCCGAACTACTGTTATTCCTTTCGCCTTGGCTAATCCATCGACGACATGCCTTTTAAAATCACCTTTACGTGAATTGGCTAAACGCAAGAGTTCTACTTTTAATAGGTTTTCGGCACATTCGATCTTTTTCGAGGATAACCATTCTGCGATACGTTGTTTTCGCCAAGAGCTATTTGGTAATTTCTCTTCTAATCGGGAATGGTAACTAGCGTTGTCCATAACTATTACGGAACCATTCGGAATTAGATCGATCATTTGACCAAACCATTCTTCAAACACGTGCGCAGTCATTTCTTCATGGTAGTCTCCTTTCTTAGTTGATTCAAAAATTAGTTCTCCCCCTTCAACGAAACCATCCTCGCTTCCAATCAGTTCCTTTAACTTACCTAGAATTACCGAGAAAATAATAGCCGTCTGGTCCCTTCTTGGAATAGTTAATCACATAATCCGAACTTTAGTATTTATCTGCACCTCGATTAGACAGCACCCACTTTTGTACATCGGTAGAAAATGTTCGTATCTCTTCGATTCTTCCATATCCCGAGGATTTATTAGACAAACAGTATGAAAGAAAACATTACCGTAAAATATTATAAAAAATACCGATTTCCAATATTGTAATATGTTATATTAATGACGAGTTAACAACAATTCAGGTAAAAAGGGAAGCGTTCCTGAAATGATAACAATCGCGGTCGTAATACCTACCTTTTAATAAAACAATTATATCGGTTTTAAGGAAACTCAACATTACATAGACAATTTTAATGCATTTATTAATATTCGTTGATTTCTTTAAGAACGCCTCTGGTTAGCGGCGAAATAATCGGTTTATTACTTCGCCGCATTCTTTCTCGGGACCAAAATTAAAATTTTGAAAAACGGCAGTTCTAGCTAGTTCCTTCTACAAACCGTAACAACAGAGATCAACTTAATAGAACGTTTACTTTTGCCAAAAATATCGAATAACTTTACATGGCAAATCCCTATATTCGATTTGCCGATACTACGCCCTTAATAGAAAATTAATTCTTGATAGCGGTTTTTAATCGACAGATGGTTGTTCAGTAAGTCTTTGAATTATTTATTCTAATATTATCAATA
Source organism: Cryptocephalus primarius (assembly GCA_963576515.1). NCBI lineage: Eukaryota > Metazoa > Arthropoda > Insecta > Coleoptera > Chrysomelidae > Cryptocephalus > Cryptocephalus primarius. The sequence continues at coordinate 3,112,129 of OY754937.1, forward strand.
AATTGAGTGGCAGGAGTAACAAAAGATAGAACAAAATAGTTCTTGCTAGAGGTCTGATTGTAGATTATGTTAACCTCTTGCTGATTTGCTTTCCTATAATTATAATCTTACATTTATGTGAAAATTTTATATTTTTCAACTTAGCATTTTCGCTTAATTACAGCTGTAATCGTAAATTTAATTATTAATTACGTATTTTCTGATAGTTGCATTACTTGTAATATGAGAAACAGTACATTAAACACCATAAAAAAGTAATAAGCTATAAGTTACGACAAGCGTTTTTGTACCTTGAAATCCTCTTTATATGTACATATATTTCTACGGAGCCTCTATTTTGGGAATCTCTGTATTTTTCCCTTTGTATTCATTCAGGGTAAAGTGTGAGTATAAACTCGAGTTGTTTTTCAGGCACGTGTTTATGTGGGTGTGCTTTCGCCAAAAAAAATAAGTGAAAAACAAGATGCCGACCGGAATTTTTCTTTTGATGCTTTCACATTTTTTTCAACGAGTCCGCCCCTTTAAATTTTCTGGATTATTTGGATGAATTTGTCGCAGTACAAAAATTATACGGACGTTTGCCTTTTACAAGTTTATTTATTTTAGAGTAAATTACTATTAGAATGCGAAAATACTAATTTTGTTGTTCAAACATTGAAAACGTATTGTGTTTCAAGATCGCCCAATACGAAGCTCTATTGTAAGTTTCAAAAGTAATTTACTGTAACTAGCCTGATGCACTGATACCTATCGTTGTCATTCCATATTCACCAAGGAAAACTTCGTGCGCTTTCATGTTTCAACTTCTTTGGAAAATGTGGGAATTATCTTTGGCTGTAACCACAAGGCGATGTCTTGCTCATTTCGTTCACTCGTTTTCAGGCACATTCTCACCACTGTCATCGTAATTTTTCAAGTTTTCGCAAGAGCTTCCGAAAATTTCGAGTCCGTAGTTCTGACTTTCGCCGTAAGCATTGTCGATTTATCTTTGTTATTGTGAATGGCTACCTTACATATCGTAACATTAGAGGCGTTTCATATTTTTATTCCCCTATCAAATCCAAGTTATTACCCTCAAACAAAGTCTTGTCTTTTTTTTCGTTTCGGAAATCCATAAATCCTCGCAGTAAAACATTTTTGTAGCTTTATGGAAATCTCTCTATTTTATGTGCATTGCAAGATTTACAGGGTTTTACACTTTTTTTACATGGAATTATCTATTCTTAGACAATAGTCGAAAGAACTTTAATAATATATCAACATATTGATTTAGTTTGAAAAAGTTGCCAAATGAGTAGTCATCCATGTGTTTTTAAAATGTTATGATGGTTTTATTAACAATATGACATTGAGACAGCATTTGCCTAAAAATATTTCAATAACTACTGAGAGATTCCAAAAATAAATTGACCACCATAAATCATTCATTTGGCAATGTCTGGCGCATGTATAAAGTGTTCTTTGTCTCCATTATGTGTTGTCATTTTACTGTCTGTTGTTAGGTTTTGTTTTAACTTCTATTGGCAGAGTTCATAAGAATCTACACTTTTGGTGTCTTTTTTAGTGTCTTAAATCCAGAATGTACAATGTCGGTTTCCATTTTCACGGTCAAATGCTCGTTTCCTTTTAACCCAAATTCTTATTTATTACCTTACACTCAAAAGTGGCATCTGAATGAACTAAGTAGCGACAATACACAGGTGTACCTCACCTTACCATTGTGTGTTGTATTGTAGTGCGTCAAAAATACAATATTCTCCTTTTTTAGACTTATTTATATGTGATAACTCTGCGAAAACCAAGTGAAAACGACCCTTAAGGTTACCCCAAAAAACGATATTTACGAAATAATTTGCATTTGCAAATGCAATTTGTCATAAAAGAAATAGTATGTGTTTTGTCATCCCTCTAAAAATATCTAAAAATTGTTAAATTTGAGTAGAAATTGTTGAACTATAAATAAAATTAAAAAGTGAAAAAGGATTGTTAGATTGGTTTAATATTCCACATGTATATCATGGTCTAAATAATTATATTTGAATTATAATGAATGAAAAAATTATGTGACCTGACATTTTTCAAAAAAATCATTTAGGTTAAACGCTTCCAAAATTTTATTCCAATTTGTTTTTTATACGAGCTTACCATTGACAAAAGATGTGTAATATCTGTTGTTTGAAAAGAAGTATACTTTCAATACATTTAGCCGTAGGGACAGCTTCTCCCTTTTTGTAAAATATTGTCATTTATGTTGGAATCCTGGGGTATTCATGGGGCAAGAAACTTTGTACATAAAGCATTTTGATGAAGACTGCCATTATTATACAAAATTTGAAGAGTAACTACGATCATAAATAAACAGTGTATCTAACATCAATAAAAATCACATCATATTAAGAAATTCTTATAGAAAATATATTATATCTCTATTGAAAATAAAACGTTCATGAACTCCGTGTTCTAGTAGAATCGTACGGAAGAAATTTTAGATGGTATTGAAGTATCTGTGCATTTTGTTGTATATATAGAATTATTTTGCGCCATTTTTGCTCAGTGATTAGCGTCATTTTATACAAATAGGACATATTTGTGGTTAGGTGGTTGCTATGTCTAACCGACGTTTTTGAATCAAAATTGACAACAGCGCATGAAATTCAAACATTTTCACACATTAAGTATTAAATGTGTTATTTTTTTTAAAAGCTTTAGCTCTACTGAAACCAAACCTTTTTTATTTGGAATTTAATATGATAAAATATAACAGAGATTGTAGTGAAAACGTAATATTCAAATGAAAATATGCTTTTGAACATTATTGTGCAAAAAGAAAAATTATTTATAGGTTTTATAGGTTTAGGTTTATTAGGTAGGTTTTAGGTATGTTTTAGTTTAGGTAGATTTTATTAGGTTTATAGGTTTTTCATATAGTAGATAAGAAAAATTTCATCAATAAACCGTTTATTGTTTTTTCCAATAAAATCTCCGTCACCTTAGCCTTGCAGTTTTTTAGTGCTGCCCTTGTCAGCGATAACGCTCAATAATACACCGAACCCCGACTATTGTCCATATAAGCATGATCCTTATCCATGTACTTCGGAAAGTCTTAAGTTGCTACGGTATATTTGTGAATTTACCTTAAAAGGAAGTTTTCCCAATTGCATACATTTACCATGTACATTTCTGTTAAAAATTGTATTCAAATCCTCTTATACTTGGTATAAATGTCGCATTGAAGAAGATTTCCGAAGAACTAAAAGTTTTCACATACATCCTACAAATTATAATGACATTAATAAGTTACATCATCAAAATAACTATAATATAACTTGTAATTTTCTACCATTTCATATAGTTAACACTTTTTTGTCAATCTTTATACCTACGAACAATTTTCAATCAAACTTGATGTTCTGCTGAGGTTGCAGTAAATGTGAGTAAGGCTTTATATATGACAAATTTTAATGAAACTACAAAAAAAATCATTAGTTTCTTGAACAGCACGTAAATAGTGAAAATTTCTACACATACTTAAATACATTCTGCAAAGAATTTGTAGTTTAGCTTAATATCTTTGTTGTTTCTGAATTATTGAAAGCTTCTTCAGATAAAGTCTTAATGTACATAATGGTACATAATGAAGGACTCAATATGATCGTGTAAAGGTTTTATTTGCAATATTGCAGCCATTAATAATTTTCGTTGAAAAATTAGCGTTACCTGATCTTGACACGTATGCGTATGGTATAGTGAAGGGGGAGATCAAAGCATTCTCGCTTCTGTGTCTCGCTTACATCACAACGCTTACACGACTCCCAAGTATTCTTTGTACTGTTACCCTCCTGATCCATGCTACTAGTGTTACGGTGCTTATTTGGTTCTATTATTATTCTAAGGATATTTGAGTGTCCCTTTAATATAAAATTTTGTTTTCTTCCTGAAGCCATAATTACCGGTCTTCTTTGATTATTTCTTAATTAAATTTGATTAATCGTTAAATTAAATTTGATTTTGAATTTTAATTTTTTTCCAAACGTATCATCAGAGTACTTTCTGAATAAATGTCGTGCAAAATGACGTTTTTCACCGTTTGAAAGATTGATACTACCTTTTTTCTGCGACACATTGATCTTCAAAGTTTTTGAATAACCATCTAGTTCTATCTGGTCATCTGGCTTTATACCAATTCTGATTTTTCTGAAGATACGGTTCATTTAATGTTTCGATTACATTTCTGCCCAATTAATAAAAATAATGAAATAGGGTACACACACTACTACAGTGCCTTCTTTCCTATGCTAAACTAGCTATGGGAATACCACGGAAATTGCCACGACTGCCTGAGTTGATAGCACCGATATACTATGTTTCTGTTAAACAATGTTATACATTACATATGTATATGCAATAACGACTACACTTACGATTAAAAATAGTACATAAATTCATGTTTTGCCGAGTGTTTGAAATAGTGCCCTAAAAATACGAAAAACCTGTTTTTAGGGTGAACTTCGGGATGGTTGTCACCCTTTAAACCACCAAATTAGCACCTATAAAACATACTATACTTATTGATCATCTCAGAGTGGATCACCGAGATGCCCTCGGATAGTGTTCAAAGTACGGCTGTTTAAATTAATTGCAAGGTATAAAACTATAATAAATGTGCATGTTGCAAGTACAAAAAAGAAAAGGCGAGCTTAACGGGCATGTGTATTTATCAGAAACATTTACTTGTAAATGGAGAGTTCCGTCACACCGAACTTTTAGTTTGTTATGTGTAGCTTCTAAATTTTCCTTTGAGACTTTCTTTAACGATCCAAATTGACTAGCGTGAGTTCTACAGTATTACATAAGTATTACAGTTTCATTCGCCTATTCTTTTCATTCAGATTACATCTTTACTAGGTAACCATTTCCTTCTGTTAATGGATATGTTAATGGTCAAATTTTATTATTCAAGAAGAAGTTGGAATAATGTACCGAGAGAGATGGCGTCAGCCGTTTCGCAATCCATGCGTACGAAAGAAATTAAATTTTTTCCAAACGTATCCAGCAAGGATTTTCATTTACAGGCGTTTCATCGCCTGTTTGGGGTCGAATTAAATAATGGTCGTTTAATCCGCTCGCTCTTTCTGAATAGCTTCATTTGATATCAGTTGCTGAGGAAACGTGCCCCTTAAATTTATAAAACACAAAGCATCGGATGTTAGATTTTTCTTGATTAAACTTCGATCAGTCGATTATGCTTAATGCTATCGTGGGGACATCTGGGAAAATAGGTGGTGATTGATAATAAAAGGTTGGAAGGTGTTTCAAGAGACGTTGTGTTTCTTGAATTTGTAGTGAGGTACTTCGCAAAGCACAACATCGAAATTTTGTATTGAATTTAGGGATGGCGATTAAGTGTAAATTTAGTTTTCGAAAATAGCTTAAAACTATGATCAACATACTTCTATTCTCGATTATATTAATCAAAGGCTTAAGACGACCCCGTAGAAAAATATCTGGCTTTGATAGGCAACGTAACTTTCCGCACAGTCTTACAGGTTTTATTATAAAGTTTATTCCTGGCCAATCCGAATCGTAAGAGGCATACACATTAAATATATTGAAAAAGCAAATTAAAAAATCATTCATTTTGTTGAAAATTCTACTATTTATACTCTGAATGGGAATATTTCAGAGAAATGCATTATAATGAAAACGTAAAATAATAAAAAACTATAATTAGAATATAAAGTGGTAATCAAAAATTCCTAATAATTTTAACCGTTTGATAGAGGTACAACCACACTTAAACCTCGGTATTATTATACAGGGTAACGCAAATTGTAATTTACTAAATAAAGTGTTATTTGGATTTATAATTTTCTTTTATTATTTTTTATTATTTTTTATGCTACCATATAAGAAACTTCTATTAAAAACAGAAAACAAATTGTTTTTTCACTGTGTATAGTTATGAAAATATTCGGAATTTTAAAGAAACCGTAACTGCCCTTATGGCGACCTCTTAGATATGCCGCCTACATCAATTTCTAGACCATCTCGTCTACTTTATAAATGTAAAATATAATTAAAATCGTCAAAATCGTTTTAGGGAAGGTCTCGACAATCGAAAAACATCCATCAGTTAACATGAAGAATGCTTTAACGAATTTTAAGAGCATATTAGACATATTTAAGAGCATTAATTAGATTAATTTAAGAGCATCTTGGGAATACTACACCCTTGAAACAAGGTTTGGATTTCAAATTTGAACTTGATATCGGCTGCCACAGATACACAGATCGACACACATACATACAGACCAATTTTCAAAAGTATATTCTTGCTATTAACTTACCTGCCAGTATAATTGGGGGAGGAAAGTAAAAATCTAAGATATTTTGTCAAACCATATAAATTTGATTCAAGTATTTGAACATATTTCTTTTCCTTTGGAAAGGGAATATATTTTCAAATGGAAGAGGCAATTCTTCCTGCCTTAAATTGACATGAAACTGACCTTCGAGGCGATCAGGTAGAAAACAGGGACGTGTCAAATTATCTCTAATAATCGGGACGGCACAGAAAATTGCTTCTATAGAGACTCTTCTACACTGTACTGGCACAAGACATTGTCGAATCTTTTAATGTGTAGTTTTATTTGTATAGCCTTAATACAACAAATCGAAAAGGGCGAAGGCTCGCCCTTTAAAAATTACCTGCTTCCTTGTTTTCATATTTGAATAAATCAAAGAATATAAAAGGTGTTTCGTTATAACTTATAAACAAGAATTCTAACTTGACTCGTTACGTTTTCGATAGTTCTGCGCTTGTACAACCTAAACCAATTCAACTTTTGGATATTATTCCTATTTTCCCCTGTTCACCATAACCCTAAACCTAATATCCTTCGGAATGAAAAGACGCGTCATTTGTTTTAATTACACATTTCCTTGTGTATAAAATCCCCCCCTTATTGTTGACGCGACATTCGTTTAGGGTCACCTTGGTACACCTCAGAGGATGTGCTATTCATCCTCGATTGTTAGTGCCCTTGGTGAAACACGTTTTTTTCGCTTCAAACATTATATGTATACAGGGTGGTCCTAACTTGTTGAAATCGTAGTAAGTTGGAATCAGTCTCATATACTCTCTTGTTTCTGAGATAAAGTCTTTTACGTTTGAACAAAAGTATTGTTTTGTCTTTAGTTGTTCGAAATCTTTTTATGTAAGTTATTTGACATTTGATGTATTATTTACATTTCAAATGAATAATAACAACATTATATGACAATAACAGTGATACACTATTTCGCATACTGGATCAACATATAATGTTGTAGTGTCTTGAATAAAACGTGTATGGCATCAGATTTATTGTGCAGTTGTTTTTGGAATATATTAAAAAAAAATGATTGCGTGGTTGTACAAAGATAACCATTTTCACCCTTATTTGTTGATTATTTCTTTGGTGGTAAATAATACAACTCGCTTGTGTATCATTTAGAGGGTATGTTTATTTTTTGTACCACTTCAAGATTGTAGAATTTTTAAAAGAAATGAAGGAAACATGAATATAAGGAAAATGCGACATGAACTTATGCAATGAGTGCAAAATTATTGTACAATCTCTCAGTGGAAAAGTGGTTTAGAAATTTTCTTCAAACCTGACTTGTTTTTTTATCTATTTAATGCCTGAATTTGAAAAAGAAATTGTCTTATTTTATCTACACAGGGCTATTTCCTTAAAATTGTTGCTATAAAATCTTCCTTCGCTCAAAAATATTCATATCATCTATAAAGGTTTAATGAGTCTCTGCGCAACCAGTAAGGGGGAGGGGCTTTACATGACTGTTAATCACTTTGATTATTTTCAGATAGTTTGAAACGTTTGAATGTCCTTAAATTGTTTCTGTAGGTCACCTACTGATTTAAAATTGTTCAGATCAACTGGAATAATATGAAAAAATTCATTAGGGATGCGCCTGTAGTCCCAGGGGAATACCTAGATGTGGTACAACCTCTTGAGCAACTTTCTAGCCATTTGTATTCTTTGGTGTTTTCTTTAAACTGTTCATACAAGAGAACTATTGGCTTGAATTTATTTTTATAAACTGGAAGGATTTCAAATATCCGTAAGAATCTCTTGATTATCCCTAGATATCTATCATCTTTCCAAGGAACATTCAAGTCATCTGGAACGTTTGGTGTTTCCCTAGTACTGCTTCTACTGAACAACTTTCAACTCGAAAAGGTTTAAATCATCTAAGGAAATGTAAAAAAATTCCTGTGTTCAAATCTTAATCTAAACCTAGAAAATCTTTTAAGATTTTCTGGGAATCGAAGTGCTTGTCAGGTAATTTCAGACTGTTTAAACGTTTGGTACCTCCCTAAAACTATTCCTACAGGTTTAGTTCGTTAAATTAAAGTTAAAGTTACCAAAAAAAACGGTGGCCATCCCAGGAGGCTTCCTAATATTGTAATATCCTACTAACTTAAGGCCGTTTGAAAACTTTACTGCTCCTTCAGGACAGCAAGAGCGCAGTAATGTTCAGGTCACATACAAGAATTTTAAAAAGTCCTTAGTGATTATGTGATTATTTCCGGATAATTAATGGCACAAAAACGTATAGAACACTGATAAAAAATTTAAATAATCTCTGGGGATCCAGTGACTATCTCTGCTCCCTAGGGATCTACTAACGTCTTTAGAACATTTCAGACTGAAAGTTTGATGTCCCCATAAAACTGTTTCTAAAGAACAACTGCTTGAGGTGTGGAATCCAACTAAAATAGTTAAATAAAGTTTTTAAGGTTATCTTAGGAGAAATTCTAGCCTTCGAATTTCTCCCAAAGAACTTTCCAGTCGCTTGGTTTTTCCTGAAAGTTCTTCCTGCAGGACAACAGTAATGTTCAGACCCACTTGAAAGATTTAAAAAATTTTGCTGTGATCCTCTAGTTGCTCCAGGTTTCATTTAAAGCATTCTTTGGAAGTTTCAGAAAGTTGTAGAAGTTTGATGTCTTCTTTCTTATAGGACAACTACTAGCTAAAAAGTGTTTGAAGATAAGTAAATGTCATCAGATTCCAGGAAGCAGTCTAACATTCTCATATCATTCGAATCAAGTTTTGGTTGGTATTCCTTTGAAGCCCTTTCGTCAAAAGAACTTTAGTTCATTAAGGTTCGTATCATCTAGAAAGGATTGAAAAAGTCCCGAGAGATCCGATGATTATCTTAGATGTATTCATAAGAGTCTAGTCACTTTACAAGGATATTTTAGGAAGTTTTAAACGTTTGTGTCCTTAAAACGTCCTACAGAATAACTGGCATCTCAAAAACGTACAAGCCACCTGGAAAAAATATAAAGTAACTGGTAATGAAGTATAATAAATGGTAACTGCGATACTTATAAATGCATCTTTTAAAATGTAGCAAATACGTTTCGTGCCTCCCAGCTTTTAATTTATTAATTTGCATCGGTTATAATTTGATCGTTGCTTATTATTATGTATAGTTAGTTCGTTTGATTGCGCATATATTTTTTGGGTTTTGAATAATTTTTTTGAGTTTTTTATAAAATTAAAAAGCTTTTGATAATTTTTAGAGAGGTTGCACATGTATTTTCTTCGCTTTTCCTGTTCGTTTACGCGTTTATTTTGGGCCTCTCTGATTTTTGAGTAATCTTGGAAGGGTGATATGGAAAATATTGGTACTGTAAGAATGTAAAAAAAAATGTTATCGACGGAGATTTCGTTTAAATTTCCAGTAAATATTATTGCCATACAACGTTTGGGTATTTCGTTAAATTTATTTTGGAATGGTTGTGATTGAAAGTGACCATTCATTTTGATTTTTTTTAATAATTCGCTTAAGGTACCCTGTGTATAAATAATAGTTTAGTTTAAGATTGAAGCGTGAGCGAGTAGCTACTTCAATTGGAAAACGCTTGAATGCGATATGATGTACAAAGTATACATTTCTAAAAATTTATTGTGACTTTTTGCCGGTATCTGTGAAGTGCCCAAAGTGGCAAATTTGGCATGTTGTAAAGGCATGTGGTCAGTTAGCCGTTTTGACACCGGAAGAGCATGTGATGGTGGCAAGCGTTTGTGACGGTCTTAGCAATAGAAATCCGGATATTCTATTGAAAGACATTGAAACGTTTCACTTAGTACAATTTTTATTGCTTAAAGATGTGTAAAAATTTAAATTTGGTCTAACGATATCAACAGAAGAGAACAGTGTAACATATGACGAAGAAAAATTTAACTTGACGATGATGTCATGTATGCGATTCGTCGGCGGACCTACGGTATTTTTCTTCTGAACTATGTAGTTATACGTATACCGTTATGTAATGAACTTCCATTGTTAAATAAATTCAGGTCCACATTTAAATCGACATTATTCTACCAAAAATATCATACCATGTATTAATCCGTGCACTACGTGAAATGGATATCCGGTATGTCAAAAGAAACCGGAGAAATATTTTGATAGAAACATCGGAAATAGTTTTGTGGCGAAGAAAATCTTTTGGTGATAACGTGAACACCTGCGATTGAGGACGAAGAAGCATGGCTCAATAAAGGCCGTACAGGGTCAAATGTATGGCAAGATTTAAAAATTAAAGGGTTCTCAACAGTATTAAAATCCCCTTCTGGAAAAGGCCCTCGACTAGTTATTACTCACGTAGGTATTAATCCAGATTTTTTTAAATGGTGCGCTGAATATATTTGAATGTCGAAAGACGGGGATGACCATATAATGGATAATGCACCACACAACTTCCGTTGGTTTGAGAGCGTACTAACTTCAGCGTGGCGAAAAGCACTGATTATTGATTGGCTGAAATCTAGAGGCATAGGATGTCATAACAAGATCTTCAAGGTAGTGCTGCTGAAGCTGCGACGAAACCAATCGGAACGCATCAAATCCATGGTAGACGACATAGCGGGAATACGTGGTGTTATTGTTTTAAGATTACCATAATACAATTGTGGGTTTGAACTATACAGAACTGATTTGAGTGCAAATAAAAGGCCATTTTTAAATTCCCTGTCGTTAAAGGATAGTTGGACCAAGTAATGCGCGAAAGAATGTTTTCGAATTATTTTGTTCAGTCTCGTGAAACTCCCACATTAACTTAATGAGATGTGACCACCGTTGAAAACGTAATTATTACAATTACGTTTATAAAGATTACAATACGCAAACAATAGGATGTGTTAACTACTCAGCAGATTCTTAGAGATTTGCTAAAAATGTGTTTGATTCCCAGTACAAGTTTTTGTATGTACCTACCTGTGTTATTTTTGAGAAGGATAAACACAAACCAGATGCGTGCCAACATTGGCCAAAATGAATTTTTCTAATTTTACATTGTTATCATACTTCAACAAATTTAACCCTGATGGTGGATTAAACCAAAGTTATTGGTTCATATTTAACCGAATACTTATTATTCACAATTCAGCCAATGCCAATAAGAGATGCCAATGACAAGAGAACTGATACTTTTGTTCGAAAGTTAGGAAGAGTGTGTTGTTTTTTAAATTTTTGACCAGTAGCCGATAAGACAAATTAGATATGGCGAGTGAAATGCGTGACGTATTTCGAATTGTGATTGGCTCCTTTAATACAGGTGCGTTATACAGTACCGTTTTCATATTTCGTATGAAAGTGTGGCAATTTGAACACTCCTGTAACCGTAAAATATACACGAGTTTCATTGATAAGGAACAGCAATATGAAATCGATAGCCACTAAAAGGACTATCCTAACTGGTAGACTGACCTGTTTTACAGTAGCTGACGACAACATATTTGTTTGTCCTAATAAACGTATGTCTATGGCTCGGCTTCATTTCTACGTTTTATTAGTACTTCGATTAGGAAAGTAAGTAGTAGGTATAGCAAAATATTTCTAATTAATTTGGGAACATTGTAGCTGCATACAGTCCGCCGTGATCCTAATGAAGTATTTGTTATGAATGGATTGAAGCCTCGGGTTTCATCTTTTTCCGTTCGACTTGAGTGCTGCGGTTTTAAAGAAACTCATTCCCGTTGGCGTCTAATGCGCCCCGGGTAGTTATCTCCATTCACGAATATAATCCGGTAAAGCGTGGCTCTAGTGAAAACGCAATCTCGTCTATTTCCAGCGAGACGAATCTCGCACTGACCTAAATTTCTTCGACGAACATAAAAATTTAGGATCTGCACTCCCGAAATTCCCGTAGTTTCCTTCTCCCCCTCTCTCTCTCTCTCTCTCTCTTCCCTTCCTTCTTTCCTCCCCTTCCCTCATCTGCCTTCGTGGGGAAGTTGTTTCGACGGCGTCACGCCGATTTTCCTCCGGTGACTCCACTGGCTCCAGTCCTTCTGCAGCCGCGTGCTTCGTAGGTTTGGGCCTTCGATTCACTCACTCGCACGTACTCGCTTTCGCTTCGTACCCATACAATATATACAAAATACGCACAATACGCTTACTACTTTCGTACCACGAGGTTTCGTTTGTGTGTGAAGTTCTCAGTGAAGACACGTGTTGTGTGAGTTTCGCGTGGATATGACCGGATGTCTATGTTTTCCGTTGCGGTATTTTTACTGAAATACTAGGATTGGTGTGTGTTTTACGTCGCGTTGATCTCCGCTGGGATTGTCGAGTTGAACGACTCCGATGTCTAATATATAAATTGAAACGGATCGCATGCACACAACGGAGTTATCAAACCAATTGTGCGTGAATAAAACCGATAATAATAGCGCGTCCTAGACTAGCACGTTTCTATTCTTGGAGATTTATTAACCAAAAAATAGTATTTAGTAGTAAGGAAAATCGACGATTCCATTATCGTATATTGTTCGTTTCAAGGTGTACTCGGACCAGAAATGTAGTATTTTCATTTCAAAGCATCCATAAAAAGTTGCAAAAAACCTAACAAATATGTGGGCAAAACGGTAAAGAAAATTAAAGCATTAAACACAAATTCAACTTGTAAGTGATAAACTTTCCAAAACAGGACATTTTACTTAAAATCGAGAAAACTTTTAGGCAACGTTCAATTACCAGGTAAAAATAAATTGCCCCCATTTTACAATAAAAATAAGACTTAGAATCGAGTTGTGATGTGTACCGCCATTTCCTAATACAACTGCGTAGTAGGGAGTTCATGAGCCCATTGGGTAAATATTATAGAGGTACTATCCTTACACTAGTAACACCTAGCTTGTGCGGCTTTATTTATTTTGAGGTTTAGGTGCGAAAATGTTTTCGCTTATAGCAATTATGCCTATTAATGTAGGAGAAAAAGTTCCGTAGGAAAGTTATATATATTTTGAGTATCAACAAAATGCATCAAAAACCGCTGGTTTATTAATTGTTTAATATTTATTGCAAAAGGTGGTGGGGGTTGAGAAATTCTTGAATACGAGCCATTTGTGGTCCTCAACATATGTGCTTGATTCGATTATTAATTTATAAGATATAATTGTTTGTTAGAAGTAGCATATTTTTAATGTCGATTTCTACAGCATTGAATCAGGGTACTGTGATCTGAAGGTCACACGTGGATTCTCCGAAGCTCCTGTCATGCATTAATATGTTAAAGAAAGGTGTATTTTACGATTTAATTGTTGAAACATGGTGTTTAACAAGAACGTTTTTGTGCCTGTAAAAAATTGATGATAGTCCCATTAACAAGTTTTTACTAAATTTACAAAACAAATATTATCATAATATTAAAAATAATCAATGATTAATAAAATAAATAATATAATATATATAATAATTATTAAAAAAGGGCAAAATATCCATTAAAAGCGAAGATGGCAGTTTTTGTAAAAGAAAGTTTAATTATTTTTAATTTAACTGCAATTGATCCAGGAAAAACAAAATGACGGCCTGTCAAATGAAATAAAAATTCGTGGTTCTTTTGATTTCATTCTGATGCGGAAATGTAATCAACATTTTTTATAGACCTTCAAACGTTCTATAACTTTTGTATTTAACATTTTTTTATATAATTTACGCAAAAATAGTTATTTGCACAAAAGTAAATTTCAATATTGTTTCTATGTTGTATTACATATAGCACAACTAAAAAGCTATTGATCATTGGGTCAAATGGCATATCTTGGTAAACGTTGTCTTAAGGCTCACAAATTCTACATTTTGTGTCAAAATCACTTTGTCTGTAAAATTAAGATTCAAGCATCTCCGATTAGCCGTGCCATCTGAATTTTATTTAATTCGCGGTAGAAAAATATAGGCTATCCAAATACGGAGGTTGGAATAAAACTTAATAACAATCACGCAGCGGGATATAAAAGTTATTTGATGTTATTTGAGAGATATTTTTACTAGAGAGACTTGTTACTTTTGCGCTAAAATGTTTGGCACTTATTAAGAACCACTTTCGAGCGACCTTACAATTGTTTACGATTGAAAGTTTATTAATTATTATACATTGAAATAGTAACCGACATTGATGGTTTTTGGATCTCACGTGTAAACAAATTCATAGAATTTGGTGAACCTTGGCTCATTTTGTAGGTGTTTTTAACACGTGTGAATTTCATTTAGGAGTTTTTTTTAAAGTCAAGAAACCGCTTTCTCACTACTTTGATCAATATTTGCAAGTTGTTACGAGGTATGTTGGTAACAAAATGTGAGATGAAAAGTTGAGAAAAATGAAATAAAATTTATATAAATAGTTAAATAGCAACCCCTAGTAGGCTCATACTATTATCCCAATTTTATAGCTGCGTAAAACGGATTTTCTTCATAAACCTACACTATGTAATTCAAAGTTGAACCTCTAAGCTGAACCCATAAGTGTGAAGACCGAATGCACGTTAAAACCGTGGGTCTATCTTTTTCTAAGCACACGTCGTTTACCTGAAAAACATTTTAATTTCTGACTGATGTCTTTTATGGATTTGGTGATAGTTTATGATCTTTTGTGGAATTTAAATATTTTGCTTTGAGAACTATTAGAAACTTTCTTAATTTTAGAAAAATTCAACTTCACAATGATAATAATTACATATATAGCCGACAAAGATTTATGCTTACTACATGTAAATACAGAATCCAAACGCTTCAACCCTTATTTATGAACTATTTAAATGTTCGTAATGACTCATTTTAAAGTAAGGGATAATTGTCATGGTGAAATGATTCTGTTATCCTTCACTAACCGTTTCGACTTGATTTGCATACACGAATAGAGTTTTGATACAATATTTTTGAAAAACCTGTTATTAGTCATTTAATTCATCTCGTCTACTTTTATTTCTTTTGCCAAGTTTTTTTTATTACGGCACATTGAACTTGAAAGTAAGAAAATGTAACGTAACTAAGCTGAACACTTTTCGTTCTTGGTTAACATTTTTGAACTTGTTTGACGGCTGTTGGTCGATAGCTCGCCAAGGTCAATAAAATTATAAGGTAGTCTTAAACTTATCGTATGGTTGCGCACCTTGTCACTTTCCAAATGGGCTTTGCTTAGTAACGCTTAAAATACTTAAATCATATTAAATGTTAAAATATCATATATTAAATATTAAAAATCATATATATTAAATCACATTCCAGATTTTGTTATTCAATTGTGAAGTACCTGTTTAACCAATAGAGTATGCTAACACAGTTCCACCTTCCTCGATATATCTCAGTTAACCAGTTATGCGAACATTCATACTACCATAAAATCTGATGGGCGATAACCTTCATTGTTCCTGTGTTCAATTATATTTTATAGTTCCGATTTAAAAATGTTATTTGTTTCTTCCAAAGATGTTTCACTGTTATACTTTTGAGGACATTCCACTATTTTGTAGTCACTTATTATTAATTGGAAAGTATTCATAATATCTATATTTTCCCCGCTGCCTATGGCGACCGATCTAACTAAAACTTCATATCTACTACGTAGCGCGCTAAACTTTATGGTCAAAACGTTCGTTCTAAAACAAGCAGGTGAGAAATTTAAATAATTCAAATTTTACTTTCTTATCTAGTTTATGAATATTCGCACATACATCTAGAATGATTTTTTTAAATGTTGGTATATTTCCATTATATTAGTAACCAGAACTTTTCATAGTTTATAAGGGTAATTCAGTGCTAATTTAAGGTCACGACCTATTTTTCTATTATAACTTTTTGTGGCAATACGTTATATTTGTATGGGAATTGTCACGTACATAAATATACACATTTTTTATACATCGATACACATACATTTTGTGTATTTGCCATTTTTCTCTCCCTTATAACTCGAAAAGTAGACGTCCTAGGAAAGAAAAAAATTTATTCCTGACATCAGGGAAATGTACTCTTTCGTTTGGAATAAGAACTTCACAAATCTGGAAAGGTCTCATTTTTGGTAAAAATTGAAAGGGCCTAACCTTCCTTTTTCGTACTTCACCATGTGAACTTTAAAATTTCACGATGAAACTCGCATGATGTGTCCCTTAGAAGGTCTACCCACAGGATGTAGATTCCAGCCCAATTACTCCAACGGTTTGGAAATATACCTACGAATTTGTCCAAAATGAAAATTTGGAATTTTACTCTCTAGAACTAGAAAAACAAAAATATGAGAAAAGAAAAAAATATAATTATTCTTTCATAAAATCGAAGACTGTGTATACATCCATCCTTATTAATATTTTTTAAATCATACGTTTTTAAATGTTATTCAGGGATTTTATTTCTTCTGGAAGGTTGCTGAACATTTTTAAATCCATCACAACTAGTCATTTTATTCCTAAGTTACAGTTAAAATCGAGGTTTTGACCGTATTTCATTCATAATATATGGAGGTTGTGACAAATTTAATTTTATTTATGTATACGAAAATACACAGTTCGTATATATATAGAGAGGATAGAGTTGGTATATTATATTTTTTGAACATCTATTGACAAATAAATATTCCTGGTAGACCTGCCAAATACTCTTTAGGAATGAAAACTTCAGAAAAATTGGTCGCTGTTACCTAGAGGCCTGAGTTTACTCTCAGTCAACTATTTAGTAAGTGAGTTTTGTTTAGTGCCGCCTTTGCGATTTTAAAGGTATAATAAGCTTTAGAATGTAATGCGGAACTTAGATAATTAGTGCATAGATAACTTAGAAGATTAGTTGCAGTGCAATTTAAAAGTTTTCGTCAATCGTATTGTTAGAAATTTTATGTACTTCTTTAATGTAATACCATCGTATATTTACGTACGTATAATTAGATTTGTCATTTACCGATTTTTGCCAGTTGTGGAATCGAATATTGGTTTTCTTTAAATTAAGATAACTTATTTTCTGCGAACCACTTATCAATGTTCTCTAATAGTTATTTATTATTTAATAAGTTGTCTTTTTGTCCATTTCCGAAATTACAACGGCATCTGCATAACAACAGTTTGTAGCTATCATGTATCAATCCTTAAAATTGAGAAAAACTAATTTTGATGTATTGTTACTTGATTTTTTATATCGCCATTAATCTACTTTGTGTTAGTATTTCTTATAGTGACTTTTTTAGGAAAATATCTAATTAAAGAGAGTAAAATTTTGCTACAAAATATTCAAGTCAGATTAATCTGCGATGTGGTATATGGTGAATGCCATGTTTCGTTTCTTAAACCTTCTTCGAGCTCTATCAAAGATTGTTCACAAAAGATTTTTTTGTCATATGCTTAACCTCCACTTTTGTATTTAATGGAGTGGATATTTGAATTTCGAGTGATATGGTTCTATGATCAGGTTTTGTACTATCAATGACATGATTGGTATTAATAACAGAGTTAATAAAACCATGATCTATGGTTTTATTTTGTTTTATCAATGTACTACAGACTTTATGTTTAATTCACTTAGGTTATTACATAATTTTTTGAAAACTTCAAAATCACTTCCAAATTATTATAGTCTTATTCATAAAGGCATTTTAACGTTAACATGGACGTTAGCTTAAAATGCGTTTAGAATGTGTTTCATAGATGTCACTACAGTGTTTTGTTCCATGTATTTTTAATATGGAGGTAACAGTAATTACCTTGTTGAAACACATTCTAAACGCATTTTAAGCTAAAACCCACATTAACGTTAATATGCGTTTATGAATGAGACCTATTAGAGTCTTAAGTTTAAATCTCCACATAATAAATGTGGTTCTTTGGTTTGCGACAAAGCCGTATTACTTCTCGAATTGTGTTAAAAATAATTTTGAGTGAATCAGTGCGGCAATATAACAATTAATGTTTGAGGCGCTTAACCTCTGAGTTAAGCTAACCTTAATTAGCTTAACCTAGCTTAACCTACAATTGAATTCATTTCTACAGAAATAATTTATTAATTGGAAACCATCAATTACAAGATGCCATCAATCAATATTTGCAAAATTTATGCCCTGAATATTTAGCACTAACGCGTTAGGAGCAAACATCTCCTTAATGTCGCATCCTAGGAAATCTTTTCTCTCAGCTTCCTGTAAGTTCTAAAATCCTGAATTACTTGAGAAAATCCTCAATAAAATGATAAATTTCAATAGAAAGTTTACGACGATGGTCCTGTCAGGTCGCTATGGGCATAGTTAACAAAGGGGTTGTGCCAAATCGGGGGTGTTCCAATATGTGTAGGCAATTTAGACTTGGGGAAAAGTAGTTTCGTTAACGTCTCCTTTCCCAGTTATGATTAACTTATTAATGACAATGTGTAAAATATGTACAATGTGTAAGAGTGTGAATAATTAATCAAAAATGTCACAATGTTGTGGTATATTACCAAAAAATTTCTACATTAAATCTAAAAATAAAAATTTCACGGTACTTCTACGTGAATATTAATAAATGCAGTCAAAAAAATCTTATTGCTCTAAAATTGAAGATCCTTCATTTGTTTAAATTTTAACTCTGTTTAATGTTGTCTCTTAATTTGCAAGTATTTATTTCTTTGTATATTTTTGTGTCAAATCGTAGCAGACAAAAAAATTAATTCAAGTAAGGTAATTAATTCAAAGGTAAAGGATTTCGATTCAAATGTCCCATTCTATACGAAGCAATAAAAAATATCCGGATTGTCCGGAGGCTCAATTCCTAATATATTTTCCCTGAATAACCGCTAAACTGTTTCTTCCAGAATTTATACGAACAATTTGTATGTATAATGTACGAGGTGTGACAAAAAAAATAAGGTGCCTTTGAATTTCACGGGATACCTACAGTCAATCCCCTTTTTTTCCTTTGTAAATACACTAGTCCCGAACATATGTTTACAGTTTCAGCTATATACCATTTTTTGTTGGTGTGTGAGAGGCATAAAGGTTAGATAGAAGTGTTTTGTGTGCACCGAGGTTTTCTGCTGTGGAAAAAAAATGGATCATAGAATTTGCATCTAATTTTGTGTGAAAAATAGAATTAAATGCTCCAAAACACTTGAAATGTTGATAGTGACATGCGGTGAGTGTACTCTAAGTACAAAAAAGGTTTATAAGTGGTATAAACTCTTCAAAGGTGGCTGAGAAGATATTAATGATGAAACTCGCCCTGGACGCCCCAGCACGTCAACAACTGATGAAAACGTTGAAACAGTGAAGAAAATAGTGTTGGAGAATCTTCGAATTACCATTAAAGAAGTTGGTGATGATGTTTGTCGTTTGGTCCGTGCGAAGCAATTTTAGCGGATATTTTGGGCATGACACCAAAAACCTGTTCCAAAACTGCCTAATGTTGAGCAGAAGAACCCTTGCACGAGCATCGCTCAGGAGCTGTTGAATGACGTCAATGATGATCCTGATTTGCCCAAAAGGGTCATAGCTGGTGATGAATCATGGGTGTAGGACGTTGAAACCAAACCCCAATCGTACCAATAGAAATCACCACAAGAGTCAAGACCGAAAAAAGCACACCAAGCTCCATCAAAAATCAAGGTTTTGCTCACTCTTTTCTTTGATTATCGTGTTATAGTGCATCAGGAGTTCTTATCACCAGGTCGTACAGTTAATAAGTAGAGTATTACCTTGAAGTTATGTGCCGTTTGCGTGAACTTTGTTGGTGAGTATTTTTGTGGTCAGAAACAACATCAGAATCATGCCTCAGCCACCATATTCGTCGGGTTTTGCCCCATTCAACTATTTCTGTTCCCAAAACTGAAACGATTGAGGAGATAAAAACTGCATCGCTGGAAGAGCTCAAGGCTATACCAATAAGAGTTTCGAGGATTGAAAAGCGCTAATACACCTATATTAAATCTGAATGGGATTACTTTGAACGGAACAAAATAAATATTCATGAACGAATGAATATTTTTTGATAAAAGTAGTCTTATTTTTTCATCACACCTCGTACATAAAATATGTATGTATGAACAATATGTGGCTGACTACGCAGTAAAACGATTTATTTGTATAACAAATGATTTATCTTTTAATACATAATTTTTATATTCTACTTTAATTCATTCAAAATTTTTATCATAAAAATGGTTTTCAGCAATCGCTTATGATGCACAATTTTACTTTAAAATATTGCTCTTTAATATAAGAAATTATTTTATTAATTAACTGTACTATCGTGTGAAACATATGATTTTCGAAAGGATTGTATCCTTTACATCTAACTTTGAATAGATGTAGGATTTCTAGATTCAAAATAATTTTAATCAAATTTCCAGCTGTGTGAAACGAAACTTTGTTTTGTCGTCATAACAAATTACATTAATTTCGTGATTGCTTGGAAGCCTGAAGGTAATTCCTGCATTAGTTTTGTTTGACTTTGCCACAGCTGAATTTGTAATATAGTGCCTATATGAGCGTCATCAACAGAACCCCAAATATAACCTTCAACTTCAGTATTTATTGTATGTAATTTCCATAATAATATTACAGTAGAAAATCACAACACTGTTTTCGAACGAATGTTGTCGAACGAATCTGTAAATGTATGTATGATAAATTATTTACCGATTGATGACATACATCCATATGGTTCATCCTTGAAGTAAGTGATGTTTATCAGGAATCCTTACAGAACCGGACGTGAATTTTATTTACACTTATAAAACTATGAGTAAGGGTGTGTTAACTGTATTTCCAAAAGAGGCCTGTCCTTTTGTTCCCTTGGGTCAGAGGTTTCAAAATGTTCCAGGCATTAAAATTGTTTACGAATACATCAAGGAACGCTGAACATAAAGGATATTCGTCATTAATGTACTACTTCTCTGATACGAGTTGCGTTGCTTGGCTACCAATACATACTTTAAATATTGGCATTTAGTGCAAAATCAAAAAAGAAGTCATCCCAAAGTTTAACAATTATTACATCCTGGTGGTAATGCAACATAAACTTTATTAATGCTTGATGCACAGGGTGCCGCAAAAGTAGGCAGTTACTAAAAAATAATGATTATCTGACGAAAAGTTTCTATGAAATTGTCGAGAAGTGTTTCCTCGATGAACTCTTTTTAAATTATCTTTTGGACACAAAGTGAAACGCACTGTGTTAATAAACCGTTTAAATTGCTTCAAATATACCTCTCTCATGTCGTTACTACCTTAACCAATTCATCTCACAACTACATTGTTTCCATGACTCCAAAGCTTGGTTATTAATCTGCTCAAACAATCTCGTAATTCTACCTGATGTTGTTTTAAATTCATGAAATTGTAATCATTGAATTCTGAACTATATTTGCTAACATCGTTTTTTACCCAATAGCAATCAAGTGGTGGATAATTGCAGGAAGAGATTATTGTAATTTTACTTTTTCATGAGAACTACTAAAACTGCTGTAAATTGCTCGATTAGTTATTACGAATCCGGATATTAATTTAAGTTATTATCAGCTACATGCAGTATAAAATGCATACAAAAAAAGTAGATGACAATATTATGTTTATTTACTCCAGAAATCATTACTACACAAAAAATTGCTACAAAACGGAACGCATTTTAATTCTATTTTTATTGGGTCATGAAATAACACGATAATTATCGTCGGTAACGTGAAGATAACATTGTTTTTTAATAAAACTATTTCAAAATAAGAAAGGTCTGCTCTTGAATTGGGTGAACGTTTGAGACAACTTTTCTCCTGCAATTTGTAGGTGACTTTTTCAGATTTGAATTTGCTATACTTATAATGATCTCATCTGTAGACTGCTCAGATTCTCAGCCTCCATAAATCTCACATGTGAAATGTCTCAAAGAACCGTGTTTTTTCCGACGAAGGTCGATCCGCGTTTCCTTCGAATTAATCATACCACGTGAAGAATTCTAAAAGAAAAAATGCTGCTGTAGCAGTAAAACCATTATAACGGGAAGTTTATAAGCCGACTCCTGTAAAATGATCGTAATGGTATGATGAACAAATTACGGATACAATACACGCATTATTTGGCTTGTTTGCACTCATTGTACGGCGGAATCACGTTCGGCGCGACATTAGTCTAATTCCATAATGAGTAAGGCCTGACATTGAAATCGAGAATTTGTTGCAAATGTAATATTCCACGCACACGATACGTATTTTGCAGCTACAGTTGCATAACAGGCAATTTTTTGTTTTAAAAATTTTCTCTTGCAGTGTGATAAAAATAAGTATTTCGTACTTCAATGCATAGCTAATTAACATATTACAACTGAATATACATATAGTTTCTTCGTCAGAACTTCGAAATTACTTGCAAGTCCGTTTTAGCATTGACGAAATATATATTATTAGTTTTTTAGACTACCTTTAGGCATGCCCCTGACTAGAAAGACTGGATTGTATTTCCTTTGCTAAAATAATTGAAATGGGCGCATTGTCTGTATTCCAATTTTTTTCTTTAAGTGATGCCAATAAATTTCACTCGACCTCAGTTTATTGTTTGCATGATATCGAAATTGATACTTCAATTTGCAACAGTACTGGTAGGTTGAAGGTCAACCTGACGAATCTGCTCAGAAATACAACCGAGTCATTGGAATTTTTCATCTCAAACACTTCCAAGTTAATAAAATAACGTGAACTCGTAAATTTTCGCGGCTTTTCCAGATAACTTTCAGCAGTAAATTGATTGCTATTAATCGTGCGAACGCCTATTAATAATGTTACTGTTAAAAACACATTACACATAAGCAGAAGGTTAAAAAACAACAGATTATAAATTTTAACAGAATGTCACAGTTTGTAGTTTCGCAATATTTTAGATTGTCAGATGTAAATTTTACTAACCCACGATCATTTAACATCATAGAAGATTGTAATAAAATTCTTAATTAGTTTTTTTAGTTCGAAAGACGATAGATATGGAAAAATTGAATGTATAAGCTTGATGATATTTTTTAATTTTTGTTTTTTTTTCTGTTTTGATACAAGGACAAAGGACAAGTATTCCAAATAAAGTTTTCTATCCTAGTACTTTCAGTTGAATCTGAATATTCTACCTGGGCGCTTTATGTGAAAGTACTTTTGGCGGATTAAGGATATTACGCCCGGTACTAAGAATACGGTTGGCAAAAGAGTTGGCTGGTATAGTTAGGAAAGGTAGGAAAAGGTATTAAGGTGCATTAGATTTCTCTCAAAATCTCGTCCATAAACTAACTGACAGTATCCTAAACGGAACTGACACTAATTTTGGATATTTCTAATTACTTCGGCAGAAACTAGCCAACACTCTTGCCCTATTCGTGGTTATAACTGCTCAATGGTTCCCCGTTTGTAAAAACTTTGCTTTTCAAGTACCCCCATAAAAATAGTCCATTGGTGTTAAGTCCGGAAACCTGGGAGGTCATTCTAAAGCTCCTCTTCTACCAATCCATCTGCCTGAAAATACATCATCCAGATACTCACGGACGGCTCTTGTAGAATGGGGAGGCGCATATTCTTGTTGAAACCAGATGTTTCTATTCGGGACATCGGCTTCATCCGGATTAGGAAACAAAGTAGCCAAATTCGAAACTAGTCCTACCCTCAGTAATTCTAAGTATCCAGTTCCGTTGTGATTTACTTGGAAAAAATTGGTCCTATTACTCGATCACCTACGATCCCTGCCCAAACATTGACTTTTTCTTGATGTTACCTCACCATTTAACTTAAATGTTGATACGACAGAAAACAGGACGTTTTCTGTTTTCAACATTTCTGTCTGGTAGATCCATAATTTGTTCGCAAAACTGGAGTTTTCTATCCAGATCATCTTCGATGAGTTCCTGGAGGATTGTCATTTTATAAGAATGAAATTTTTGCGTTAGAAGAATTCTAGTCAGTGTACACTGACTAATTTCGAGTTCTCTAGCTATCTGCCTAGTGGAGATATGAGGATTTTCTTGAACAGAGAGGAGTACATTCTTTATCATCTTCATTGAGGGCACTCCGATGATGAATATTTGTTTTTCTTAAATGCCCATTTTCCCGAAACTGTTTTTCAATCTTCCTTATGGTTCTCTGAGATATGGGTTTTAAATCAGGATACTTCTCTCTGAATAAATGAATAACTTCATTTTGTGTTCTTGTCCATTCTCAGTAGCCAATCATCATTAAAACTTCAATCTTGTGAGTTTCAATTAAGTATGGCATTTTCTTCGATTTTTTTTTTAACAAACGTTGTTTCTTACAAAACGGCAAATTAATAAATATCCTCGCTCGATACCATGCTACTCTCCTTACTTGTTTTCATTTAACTTTTTTGTTCGACATTGACAATATCAACCCAGTTTGACAAAAAATGATGAACAAATAACTCTTGACATTCCATTTTTAAACTGCCTGAATTATTTCATTGAGTTGAATCGGACTCCTCCATTTTTCGAATTAATTGATGATTGTTAAATATTGTTTAAACGACAAAGAATAAAATTTTGATATTACAAAAAATATCAAAAAAAATAGAGGAAAAATTTTGTATTGTCATTTAAAAAAATAGTCGATGACGTCATATCTCAAATTTGGTACACGTTTTCTGCATCAGAAAGAGCGCAATTCAAAACACTAGTCGACCTGTCCGAGCATATTTCCAACAAAAAAACACTCTCTTCGATTTACTGAGCTTATTCCAACTTAGAGACTCACACTGTACGGTCTTTAAAACAAATTGCAAAACCAGGACGGTTACTGTGTTTCCCTCACAATGTAACCTAATTAAATGTTGTACTGATTGAATTATTTTTAATTTCTATAATCAGGTAATATTCGTTATTCATAGTAAAATGAAGCACGTATATGTGGTGTTATTATTTCGGAGTTATGGGCAATTGCCCATTAATCCCTGCAAAAGTGGCCCGAAAGATATGTAACAAATTATGCAATATTGTACAATTATTTATTTTCATGAAATGAACACATTTTTATACGAAACGTCTTGAAGTGGTAATGTATTATGATAGTTTTCTCCTTTTTACTTTCACATTTGTTACAGGCTTAGAGCTGGCAGAAAACTCAGTAGTGTAGTGTCGTTTTTAAAATAGCATTGAAAATCATCTTTATGAAAACACGTGTAACAGGTCGTTTTAAAACCAAATAAATATTTATAGAAATGCTATATATTTAAAAAAAACTCGTAAAGCTATATACGCCAAGGTCAAGTCAATTCTACCACTAAGAAAATATTTACAGAACTCGTAGAGTACTTACCACCATGGAATTAAAAACAAATAGGAAGACAACTTTTGGAAATACTATTAATAAAATCAGATGTTGAGCTCTGAGGATGTCGAAAAAATATTGTACGGTCTCTAAAGTCTTGGATCCCACGTTTTTGTACACAACCAATGTCTCCAGTACACGTCGCCTAAAATCTAGTTAGGTTCAAATCCTCGTTTGGGTTCACCCTTTACTGTTATTTTGGTTAACCTGTTTCTTAAATTTTATGGATATATTTTTGTAACTGCTACCCGTTGATTTAAACCATCGTTGTTTAATCTACCATTTATTCCCGACGTAATACTGCCTTTAATCAAAAATTTTAATGAATCTACAAAGGAACCAGCAAAAAAAAAATTCAACTTTTTTCATCTAATTTCTCATCAGCTTTCCAACTTTATCCTTTAGTTTTGATTAAATGTCAAAATTGTAATTGTGACACTTACATAATTGTTATAAGTTTGTGTATTCATTTATTCAAGTATGTTAATAAAATAAGTTATTAAATGAATACTCAATAGTTCAACCAAGTGAAGCAGACTCATAAAGTGAAAATTAATTTTTAAGTTTATTAAATGGAATGATGTCAACATATGTTTATAAAATAACAGTCTTTTTTTAATATTCTTTTTTTTTCAATATTAATGATAGAAGTTGCTCAAAATATATTGCAGCTCACGGGAAAGTTTAATCATGGTAGGCTTGTACGCTTGTGGAACATTGTACCTGAACGGTTTCAAAATTTTAAAGAACGAATTATTAACACATTCTTAAATATATGAGTAAATTCAGTGGTGCAAATCGGGTGACAATGGAGGCCATCATCTAACTGTGTCTCTATTGGCAATTCACTTGTTCCCAAAACGTCGATCTAAATCATATACAATTAATAGACTGTTATGTAATGGCGCGCCATCTTATTGCGAATAACATAATTTCCTTTTCATTTAAAGGAATATCTTCTGCTTAGCAGACAGCTCACCCTCAGGTGAGAGTTCCTTCAGTAAACTGTGGATCTACTAACAGACTGTTAAATAATCCATACGACATTAACGTCCTAATGTTCTCTCGCTATTGTGAGTTTTCATCTGACCAATATTGCTTCTTTTGGAAATTGACCTTGCCATTATTATAGTACTTTACAGTCCATATGATCCATCAACGAAGTAGACCTTGTCATCAGTTATCACTAACAGCGATAAAACTCGATCTTTCAAAATCATCGTGATTAAAGGGCCTGAAGCAGCTGCATTCAAAACGGGTGATATTTTCAGGTTTTCAATGCTCTATGTACGACTTGCTTATACCATTTTCAGCCGTCATTGTTTGAATTGAAGTTTAAGAACTAGTAACACTATGTACTGCTTTAGCACCATTTTCATGCTTAGCTTCTCTGGGAAATAATCCTGCTTTCATTATACTTACCACATAGCGAAAAGATTTTTGACATACCATCGGTCAGGAAAACGTTATTCGTAAAATTATTCTGAAGATTGGCAGTTTTTGTTGTATTTACCACACGTTAAAAACTACACACTCTTTAGCGCTTAATTTGACTTCTTCAAAAACAACTTATTTAGTACTTCTTTATTAGGTTGTCATATCCAGTATCAGAAATACAATTTTGACAGTTATTCAAAATAATAAATAGACAAGACCTTAAAAAAATTTTCCCATTCGCAACTTATGCGCTCTCCGTCCTTACTTTGCGCCACTATCGTCTTGCAATATATTTATTTCGTCGGTATTTCCCATTATATCTTATCATATCTGATCGTTAGGTAATAAGTTGTCTTACCGCCGGGAAAACATCCACGTAGTTTCAGACCGACCGGGGGAAATGTCCCATAGGTATACACCTAAATATAAACCGTCAGGGAGAACGTCCCACATGGTTTTGGCCATATTTTATATAAAGTTTAATTTAGTCTAATCGTATCCTTACTTGCTAATAATTTTGATTTAAATCAACACATCTGTCCAGTGATGTAACAACGCAGCAATGGTCCTGTGTTTGAAAATAAATTGTCTGGCTCCAAATCTTTATCCAAAATATTAACCAGCTTTGCGCTGCTGGGCTGTTTTTCGGGCCGGCATATCGGTAAATGCGTCATTGATTTCTTTAGCAATTTGGCCAAAATTTTAGGCTATACTTTTTAATTTAAACGCTAAAATGCCTGAAATAAGTAGAATAAGCATCTTAATTTTCTCTGGAATCATAAAACACCGAAATTGTCCCAAATCAAATCAAAAAGTTTACATACGTTTCAAGTGATTTCATTTTGAGTATAAATGCTATAACGAAACTGGAATTCCTGCTTTTTCTTCAAAAGGTTTAACATGTAATTCAAAGCATTTTAGGAAATTTCAAATTTTTTCCCTCACCGAGGACCGCTGAAAATATGTAGATTTTCATAAATGGTCTCAGGCAGAACTAAAACCATTTCTTTTTTGATTTCAAATACTAGAAAGTCTGAAATCATACTGAAAAGACTTTGGGGATTCCTTTAAAATTTTTGAAGGGTATAATCTGTAAAGCTTACAGAAAGTTTCAAACTCTGATTTTATACCTTAGAAGAACTCTTAAATTAGAGATTTTTCTAACACTAGATTGTGCCTTAAAATCGAATCTGCAGCTTTTATGCAAGTTTCAAATTGTTCATAAAAAAATTAATATAATAAATATTAATATAATAAAATAAAATATAATAATAAAAATAATATAAAATAAATATAATAAAATAATAAACATATAAATAATAAATCAAATTAACATAATAAAATTGGTCATAAATGATCTCGCATACCTTCTAGCTTTCTCATTATAATTTTATACAATGGAAAATTTGAATCATGCTAATGAAAATTTTTTAAGGTTTCTTTAGAATTTTGGAAGGGAAGAATGGGTTAAACTTGAGTAGGTTTATGGAGATTTCAACCGTTTTAATTTTGATTTTAAACTTTAGAAAACTTCAAGAATATGGAAGAAAGATTCCCGGTGCTCTTCTGAAAATTCCAATACCCAAAATTGCCTTCAAAGGAAATCTAGATAATTTGTGCTGGTCTCAAATGACTTTATTTTAACTTTAATAGTAGAATGAATCTAAAAAAAATACCCAGACGTTTTTCTAGAATTTCAAAATTTTAAGTTATTCAAGCGCCATACCATCGTACCTGGGTCTGTGTAAATTTTTCATTGTTTCATTTTTCGAGGACCACAGAGAGAAAATCTAGATGTTCCTAAACGGTTTCTACAACAAAATAGTCGCAGAAACTTTTTCGTTATAATTTCAATTGGAAATTATCTATTAGAAAGTGTAAATGATGCGGAAGAAAAACCACCGCAGTTATTTTACAATTTTGGACAGTGAGTTTAAAATTCAATCTTCTCAAAGGTGTCAAAAATTTTAGATGTACTTTTAAACGTTGGGAAACTTCAAAATCTGTAAGAACGATTCTAGAGATTCGTTTGGACCCTTCAATTTCTCTCATCTCTCATTAATCGGCTTTTTAAAAATTTAAATCTTTCAAACCTTCCTAAAATCTGAAGTACAAATTCTAGAAGTTCCTCTAAAATCTCAAATAACCAAAACTTGCGCACTATTAATTGTAGTAGGTTTGCGGAGGTTCTAAATTTTTCATTAATTCTCCGAAGACCACGGGATGGGAGATCTAGATTTTCTTAAACGATCTTGAGTGGAATATAGAAGCGTTTTCATTTCGAGTATAGATACTAGAATATCATGTTGGTGAAAGATTTTAGAAGTTTTCTTCATAGGCGTAACAATGCAGCAACAGTCCAACTTTCAGAAGTTTTGCAGTTCAGATGAATAAAGAAATTAGTATTAACTTGTCGTGTACTCTCTGTCTTTTCAGGATGGGGGCCCGTGTGCTTCACACATATGGCAGATACGCCACCGCATCTACCCCATACATTTGTTGCTAACACGTTTGTATGCGGAGTTAACTTGTTACTTCTTCGAGAGATTAGAGAAGCAGTAGAAGCAATTTTGATCAGTTGTTATGTTGATAACATAACTATTAAAAAAACGTGCAGCATACTTATTAGTTCCAACGTTTTGATGTATAACCATAACGTCACCACGTTGAAATCTAAAATGCTTCAATGTATTCACCCTTTTCCACAAAAATTCTTCACTCAAACTTTTTTTTCTAATTTATTAATTATGCGTTACGTCAGTTTGATTTTAATTTCCAATCACTCCGCGATAAGAGGACATAAATGTAAATTTCAGGATTTTCTATTAATTATTCATTTCGAAAATCCGTGACTAATTCTGTAAGATTTGTCTCGATCTCCTATATGAATATTCACCTTGTGTAGGTCGAAGTTGACAGAAGCTCGTCTTAAATTTTAATTAGGGAAACGATACAGTGCGGGTGACCTTTAAGATCAGAGGGTATTTCATTTTTACCACGTGTATGTAAATGTGGTACATAAACAAACGTAATTAAAGCGTTAGTGGAATTACATGCACAAGTCATTCAAGTCAAAGTGCACAAACTTGTAAAAAAAACAAAATTTAAAATGGATTGTTTCTACTTGATGCGCGAAAAGTGAAAGATCGATTTATTAACGAAAATGTAGTAAAACCGGTAAAATCCCAATTTTTTTTATTAACCATAGCAATAAAAAAGGGCGTGATTATATTTAACATTTAAATTTTGCAGAAAGCAAGAAATCTGTCACCGACATCACATTAAAAACGTACACTATGAAAATGTGGCTAATGAATGTTTTATATTATTTCCAATTGGGTATGTACATACAAAACTTGATCTCTAAAACGTATTTTTACCGGATAGCATTTCCATTTCTTTTTGCTGAGCGTTGTCGAATAGTTGTTATGTTGTTTCACCTTACGTATGTACATATTTACGTTTAATTTGAGTTCATTGGTCTTTCTGTTTTGTTATAATTTGTAAACTGTAAACAGAAGAAACAATTTACCAAAAACATAATGTATGTGCACCGTTACCGTTTCATAATTATTTTATATACAAGTTTATGTTGTAATATATTTTATCGTAATTACTTTTTTTTCTACAATGATGATTGATACAATGATTTTGTGGATTAAAGTGCTAGTAAACATATTTATTATTAAAAAAAATATGTTTTAATTTGTCGTTTTTAGTTGATCATGTCATTTAGTTCAGCTTGGTTCAATTCCAGCTCTCATTTTGGTCATATGTAGACTCGAAACAATTATTATTTACTGAATAATCTCCGATTGTGGCTTCATTTCTTGACATAACTTGTTCCACATTTAACTCGGTTTTGTTCAGTGATGTTGTTTTTAAGAAAACGAAGGGTAAAATCCCTAATAAAACTTAAAATTATCAGGTAGCGCTCATAACGTTTTAAGGAAAGAAAAATTTTAAGCAATCATCTATTTTGAATTTACATTTTCATTACGCTTCTGTTAGGCCACTCTTGAACGAATAATATTAAATTTTAAAATAGAAGGTTCCAGAAAACATACAGAATAACTGATAACTCCCATGTGCAATCCACAAAAAAAAATCAAAGGCGAAACGATTTCATTTCAGACAATGGAGAGATGATTCAATCATAATGTGGACTAATTAAGATTATCAACAAAAGCTTCAATTGGATTCAGAATCTATGATTGTGTTCTTTCTGATGTACTGCATAATCATTTAGTCGTAGAATATTGAGCAAATATTTTGCAAGTGCTAATCAACATTACAGAATAACAATTTTTGAAAGGCAATTTCTTCGTGGTACTATTCTAAGATGTATTTTTCTATTAGTACTAAGATTTCAGAAACTCGACAGGTGTCTAAGTAACCTAAAATACTTTCAAAATATCTGAGGAATTTTAAGGGAAACTTGAAAGATTTTTCAAATTGTTTTAAACAATGTTTGAAAAGCTAATTATCCTTTTTTCCCTAAATATCACCATATACATAAATACCTACTACCTATACCTAAATATACCACGTCTATCATCCAAATGACGTTGTTTTTTATTACATTAACGTTAATAAGTAAAACTATATTTTTTTAAATTCTGAAGCATTTTGTTTTCAAAATATGTAATAATAATATGTAATATAATAATACAATATAATAATACAATATAATAATAATATGTATTTCAAAAAAATACTTTCACTTAGGTTCAAATGAAATGTCACTCTTTAAACAAAGATTTGTTCTTGCATATAGCAAGTTCGCATTCGCAAGTTTACTCAATGTTGCAATTACGCAATGTTGCAACTCAGATATGTAATAAATAAGCGATTGTAGTACTCCGTTCGTACTGTCGAAATTCGTATTAAAATTTACCCTGGGACCACCCAACCATTACTAAGTGATTGGAAAAAAAAATAGTAATTTTTGTTTGTTTACTATTGCTGGAAATTTAATTTATTCTCTTGTTTTTCAAGAGAATTTTGCAAGCAATGCAAGTATGCTATAGATAATCTCAATTGTTCATTGTGAAAAACGTTATAGGTCGACTTTTGCCACAGGATAAAAAGTTGAAGCGCAGGTTACCTTAGATTATTTTTAGCTGTGCACTCAACATGTTTAATATGAGTAAACTTCGCCTTACCATGTAAAAATATTTGTGATAATTCAGTTAATAGCTCACTATAGAGTTTTATATGTCAAACGTCAGATAAATTTCTTTTTCGTTAAAACTTTTTTGGGGAAAAATTCAGGTAAGGAGACCACATTTCTGTTTGGAAACCAAAATGTAGATATTGTTAACGATTTTGAAAGTATACTTGAAGTGACTATTCTCAAATTTACATGTCGTAAGGATTTTCCAAATTAAATTCAATATTTCTGCAAAGGTTGTTTTATGGGTTTTATTAACATGTAAAAATTATCGACTATTTAAAATGATATTTCAAGGAGCTTATAAAGGTCGCATCATAAGTGAAATCATGAACTATTCTACTGATGGCACTCTGAAATTATTATCGGCTAGACTGAACCTCGCCACATTTTAAAGTTCTATTGGCTTACGATATTCTGTTTTCATGCTTCAAATTAATTTTTGTTCTTGTAAGTCCCAGTATTGTCCATATGAGGTTTCTTGCAAACGCTTAGTTTTCCTATTTTCTTCCCTTTTTTTCCATTGCGTTATTTTGTAAATTTTGAACTTTACGTTCCCGTTTTATTCTTTCTTAAAATCTAATGGTCTTATTCATAAACGCATATTAACGCTAAAATGGATTTTGGCTTAAAATGCGTTTAGAATGTATTTCACTAAGGTAACTATAGTTACCTCCATGTTAAGATACACGTAAAAAACCCTAGTTACATCTGTTAATCACATTCTAAACCCATTTTATGCTAAAATCCATTTTAGCGTTAATATGCATTTATGAATAAGACCCAAAAATGCTAGTTGTTGGCTAAAATTTATTGAGAAGAAACTTCGAATTGCTTGTAAGGTCTGTAGTCAGACCTTATAGACTATACTATAGACTTTGTACCTTATAAACTAACAGTTTGCTAAAATTTATTGAGTAGAAATTTAGAATTGCTTATAAGGTCTGTAGTCATGAATCTCCTATCACTCGTATCGGTACAAATGTCTTACTGATCATAAATTATGCAATAACCAATGACAATTTCATCTGGTGTTATTGAAATGGACAACAATACATGAAACAGTGTGAATATTACAGTGAATGTAAAAAATGTGACAACACTCAATACTGATTCTTTCTCGCTTCCTGTTTACTTCTGGTATACCTAAACGTTTAAATGATCCTTTCTTCAAATTATTTAAAACTACACTTACTTTTCATTGACTTTTATACTTAAACTGATGACGTTCTGCTATGCACGTATTTTATTTTTCTCTTATTTTCTACAACCCAATTTTTGGCATGCTCTTAAATTGGGATAAATGCTTCTATCGCTTTCTTGTTTCTTCCTATTATCGCACCTATGGGGCCCGAGGGGTCCCTAGTGGTGTGTTAGGGGTTGTATCTCAGAAGTGAAACAAGGGATTAAAACAAGCATAAATAGTACATTTAAATAGTGACTACCCATGACATTACATCAGGGAGTTCCAAGACCTGCTTTCGAATTCATAAAATTAAAATCCACTGTTCCGTTTAACAATTATTCGGAGATTGGTGTAATCAACATTTACCGACGGGCGAATACTATCAGATGCGAATTTAATGAAATGGTTGGGAACGACAATGTTTGTCTAATTTTAATTAAGACCAAAATGAACAGTAGAGCTGCCTATAGGAGCCTGATTTTTGTGTATACCATAAATAACTAATAAAACTATGATACAATGTGGTAACACACAGTTCTTTACACTTTGGTTATAGTTGTGAATATTGTACATCTATAATCCTGCCGTAAACTTTCTCCATTACGCCTGCATTTTTGAGAGGCAATAAATACCTATCTCGCTAAGTGTCTGAAAAAGACTGAAATCTCCTGCTTTACACTTAGCGAAAATGTCACTAATTTCTTTGGGATAGAAGAGGTGGGCGGCCATTAGCTGACTAGACAGGGCGGCATTGGGGTAGCATGAGAATGCAAATGGCTTAATCAATTAACCAATGGAAAGAGGGAGTGATTAGCTTATATTTCCTGAGGGTTGTGGAGACCTTATTTATACGAGAAGCGGTTCACTTGTTTATTTATTTTATCGTGTTAGGTATGCATTCGGCACTTATGGTCAGCGTAAGGTTAGTCATGTTTATTTCGCAAAGAATAGTTAGATGCTTTTGTGATTTTTTGGGATAATTTAACGATATTTCCCTGTGTTTGCGGGGTTTTGTAATTAAGTCGCCGTGTCCTGGCGACATTATCATAACTTCATAGACTATTGGGGTTCGTTGTTTGTTGTCGTTTTTTTCTTTAACGCATAACGTTATCTAAACTTGTTATAAATAATCCACCCCCCCCTAGCCGTAATCCTTAAGTATGTGTAGAATAGGAAAATGTTTACATTCTGATTGTACTACGTATTTTGAAAATTGCGCACATAGTATTTCTTATAATTCTTTCATGGGCTTACTATAATATTGGTAATAATGACAGACGGAAAATGTGTGAGAGGCTAGTAATAACATGAAAGATATCTGTTAAAAAGACCAAGTATTGAGGTGGTAGAAAGACGATATTCAGTTGACATATGGTATCTATAGGAAGCAATAATACATTAAATTGACTTATTAATTACTGCGGATCGTAAAATCGAAACCTATTTCTTTATATATGGCTGGCCACAGGTAAAGCGATCTTGTTTTCCAAGACAATATTTTACAAGAGTCAATACATAGATATTGTTTTGTCAATTTTCTTTGCTTATTTGAAATTTATCTAAAATTTCACAACATAACTGTACTTGTACGTGATGTTAAATAGGAAATTTATATTTGAAGAAAGAGCTACTTAACATTGAACCACTATCGCTCTTATTCTTAAACTAATTTTAACGTTAAAGTGCTTAAAATGCGTTTAGAACGTGTTTCACAGATGTAACTACAGTGTGTTGTTTAATGCATTCTTAACGTGAAGGTAACTATAGTTACTTTATTGAAACACATTCTAAACGCATTTTAAGCGAAACTCCACATTAACGGCGTTTATGAATAACAGGGCAAATCTCAATGTTACATATTTTCATGCCAAACCTTCCATACACTGTAACATTGCCAATTTTTAACAATTCCGATTTGTTAAGTTCTGTTTTTATTAAGAATATTGTTATTTTAAAAATTTTAAAAATTCATTTTGATTTTCTGAAAGATTAGGTTACTTTTTCTGTAGACTGTCACATATTTTTGCAATCGGTGCACAGCATTTTGTGCCGATACCAACTTCGAAAGCAAAAATCAAAATTTTGTAAATAAGAAGTAAATACGGGATAATCGAATACATTTTTACTCTGGTTGCCATACGTAACGATTTATAGTTCATTAGAAAGGGCTTGTCTCTTTTACTGCTAAAATAGGTCGGTTGGAATAAGATCTAGTCGGCAGAGTTTGGTCCATACCCCTGAATCGTTTTCGTGTAAAAGAAATCTCGACAATCCCAGCCGTTATTGAGGTTCATTCAGTTCAAACGATCTCTCATAATCTAAACGTCTCTATAGGAATACCAGCCACATTTTGGAAATTTCTATGGTTAAACTATATCACGATTTTACAATAAACTGTACAGTGTAAGGTGTCGCGAACGATGAATTGGTGAGACAGTGCTCATTATGAACCTATCGCCGTGAACGCCATTCGAAATGCAGAGCAGCTTCAGCAACCTCTTCCACCTGAACGGCCACCATCCCGGCCACTTCAACATCCCGCAGCAGAGGATGGGCCACCTCGGCCACCACCGGCATCACAACCTCCACCACTACCCGATACCGAGCCTGAGCATGGAGAGTTGCCCCGAGACCCCCACCAACGACTACGCCGAGCAGCAGCTCTTCTCCTCGTCGTCTCCGAAGGTGGCTCTCTCCTCTTCCCCGAAGAGCCACCACATTTCGAAAAACAGTCACCATCAACACCACCACCATTCGATCCAGGAGTTGATCAGACACTTCGGGAAGAAGGTCCACCACTGGAGGTCGGAGGGCGGCATCGGCGGCGGGGGTAGCTCGAGGAGGAACTCCTGCAGCGAGAGCGGCGCCGGGGCTGACAACGAGGAGCAGTTCAGAATAAGGAGTAAATCGTTGGACTGCGCGACAAAAAGGCCGGTGATCAGGGATCGAGATTGCGAAGCGACATATAGGATATACGATGCGATCCTCAGGGAAGGTATGTAGTTGTGGTTTAGATAGATAGCGGGTTTTCGAGTCTTGCGGGCTCAATTAGGGATTATTAGGGGTGGAAGTCTTGTATTTTGGGAAGTTGTCTGCGGCAAAAGAGTTCCTTTACTTGCTTTTTGATTCTGATTTTTAAGATCGATATGCGTTGTGTCTTTCAATATTCCACGAACAGATCTTAATGGTAGATACAAGATCGGACCCTGAAGCATCCCTGAAAGATGAATACGTGTCTAACCTCGATATTGAATTCGAGACATTTGCCTGCGATCGGTTTTTAATTTCTTTACTTTTATTGTCAAAAGGACACTTCAAACCATGAATACTGTAGAGAAGGATACCAAGTTGCATAATCTACAATTATGTAATATGGGAAGTTACACTCGGTTCTCGTGCTTCAAACAAATCTGGAGTACAGTAAGGCAAGAGAATGACTTTTGTTACTTAAGTTAATTCAGTGGCGAAGTTACCATTAAGTAGGTAATTAAATAGTGATGTATAGATTTGAACTAATTGCTGTGCATTTAAAAAACAAATTAGTTTTCTATTAAGTTTCTGTTGCTTTTATCTGATTACTGCATTATGTAAGTAATAGCTAATATTTGAAATATGGTGTGATAGTTTTAAAACCGAAATAAATGACGATACGAGTAAAATGATCGGATATATATATATATATATATATATATATATATATATATATATATATATATATATATATATATATATATATATATATACGAAGATAAAAACTTAAGACGAAAACTTAAGATGAAGATAAAACTTAAGACGAAGATAAAAACGTTCAAATGAATTGCTTTTTGACATATTAATTTCGATATCAATCAACTAAGGTATATTGTTTAATCAACTAGTCATTCTATTTGTATGTTGTTTTTAACTTTTCCTGAAAAAGTATTAAATGAAATGTCATAAACAAATGTCCTTTCCAAATTCCCTACGAAACGTTGTGTTAGACGGTTGAGATAGCCTCTATAATGATTTCATGGTGTCCAATTTTGAAACGGAGCTGAAATGAGCGGAAATAGTTTGAGCACCATCAGTCCTTTTTCCCAGCGTAAATAATATGAATTCCAAACAAAATTTAACCATCACAATACTTTAGGACCACAAACGGAGCCGCCACATGCGCGTGTTCACTTCAATCTGTCCAGCTGACATTTTAATGGGCCAAATGTCCACTCCGGTGTTGTTAGAAAGGAATTTCTCTCGAATTTTCACTTCTTATAACTACTGGAAAAGTACTGCAGAATAGTATCGACAAAATAACTTCCAACCCTTCGCCTCGAAAAGAAAATTCGGGGGTATAGTATTTTTCTGAACCTCATTGGTGTTCCTACGTTGTGAATGTGCAAAATTTAAAGTTGCTAGCTATTCTGGCACTGTTAAATAAATTTCATCTCATTTTTCACCCCCCTAACAAGGGAAATTCGGCGTTTTAAATAGTTCTTAAAACAAAAATAAACACCTTCGATAACGAAAAACTAATCTTAACTATTTCACTATCATTTATCTGATAAACTTCGGTAGAGTTGGACACCACTTTCAAATAGTTCGTCAATCAGCCGCACGATGGATGGTAACGAATTTAATACCGTTTATTATTGTCGGCATTGGTGAAGCAGGCTCTGTTGTTACATGTTGTTATGTATTTAGAGAGGATCATAAAATATAATTTTGTGCGACGAAAACAACTCGAATCACGCTTTTAAAGTCATATTTCGTCTAATTCTAATACAGTGGCTTACACATCTCTCTGGTCTCTCCCTCTGAAAAAACCAACCTTTATTTTCGTCCTATGGTGAAATTTCAGGATTATTCGAATCTTCACGGCCGTATGCATGTCTAGACTGTACGTGTGCCGAATTTTAACTTCCTAGCCATCTTATAACTTTTATTTTTTAAAGTTTTTGACAAACACACAGATGCACACACGTACACACAAACCCCTTTCGGCTTAATGTTGGAGTGGGCAACATTTATTTATTTTAAAATAAACGTCCAATCGCAGTGTGTACTCATTCCAGACTCAATCTGAGATCTATAAAAAAATCTTTACCAATATCTTCACTGAGTTCATCAACTTACTCCTCTCTATGATGAAAAATTATTTTCTCACAACACAAGAGCGGAATCGTGACATGGTTGGGCGAAATGTAACTGGTCTGTCATGAGAAGTACTTACTATTTGCTTCTTGGCCAAATTTAAGTATAGAAGCATATACCAGATAGCCTACCCGTTTATCGGAAATTTATAAGTTTAAATAGTGATGAGAATTAAATATTTGCTTTAATGTTGCTTTGCAGGGATTGTAGGTTATCATTTTTGAGAATATGACACCAAACACACCAACAAATATTACGTTGCAGGTGTGCTACCCTAATTTATCCGTTGCTGTTTTCTGGTAACACTGTGAGTATTTTCTTCCGACTCAAAATTATTCACTATAGTTTCACATTTATTTTTGATGAATTATAAGTTGTTCTACGTTGAGTCTAAGTTCTAAGCGGTGGAAACGAGTTTTAAAATAATTCTAGAATTATTTTTTTAATAACGTGTTTAAATGTGCCTAATGGCCTAAACTAATTTCTCATAGACGCATATACTTATATAGATTCATAATTCCATAGATTGTCATAAAATTTTGTGATCGTGAATTTTTATAAAGATGAAAATACTTTCGTTTCAGCTTTGAGTAAAGTTTCCACGAATTGATATCTGTTCTTAATTTAGAAAAGAGGCTTCTAAACATAAAATTTAAGTGCCTTACCAAAAGTCATTTCGACTCTATGCGCCGAACAGCTAATATATAGCGTACATACTTAAGACTGTGGGATTGTCATGATTTATAGACATCCAATTAATTGGCTTTACCACGTCTAGACAAACTCTATTAGGGGTCCACTGACGTTTAATGAATATATTAACCCCGTATATAATACCACACATTTCCAGGAGAAAATCTATCACTGGATCCATTAGTAACATAATCTTGTTTATTCGCTGTATATTTTATAAGAACTGATGGAACGAAAATAAAAGAACCAGTGGTCTTCCCAAAGGGAAAAGCACTGATAGTATATTTTATCACGGGAGAAGTGAAAGAAAGAGGGACACCATTTACACGTCAACTTTTACCCACTCGCAAGGCTCTTATGATTGAATGAGACTCGCACAATTTCTATGTGCATTGCAGGGATGTTATTGTTAATCCTCTTCGAAGTGATCCTCGTGGGAACATATTGATTGTCAATTTCTCGTTAGGTTTTTTATAGGACCTTTTTTTTTACGCAAAAGGACGTAGGACCTCAATAGTATTTTTTTTTTGTAGATATAGCTGATAGATATAACAGGAGCTATTTTTGTCTCCAGATCATTTCCAGAGAAAGTGTTGCCTTACAAGTAAACAATTACCATTGAAAAACATTCTGTTAAGGAGCTTTATTTAGTATTTCCACGCAATTTTCACGGCTATATAAAGACAAACTCAAATAAATCATGGATATACAATTACTGTTTGTTTAACTTCTCGACAGAGTGCAAAACGTATTTACAAGGGACTAAGGTACTGAAACCGTTTTTGCATACATTTCTCAATGAATAGGAAAAGATTCAGTACAGAAAAACAAAAAAAAATGACACAAAACCCCCAATTAAATTTGATTTATCTAGGAGATTGTAGGAGAACGCTTATTGTTAAATTAATAAAATGGCAGCAAAGGTATTACAGCGACAATAACATGGCGTTATACTAGCAAAGATTTTGCTTAAAATTTTTCAAAATTAGGCGGCGTGACATCTAAAAGACCTGTATATTCAGTTCGCTAATTGAAAAATGTTAAGACAGTTTAAGAAAGTTTTTTTTGAATGACTGAGCTTCTTACTTATTACGAGTGTCTATCCGCGATCAGAGTTTTTCTCAAGAAAGTTTATTTCCGCACGCCATTTCTATCTTTCAATTAGGAGATTTCCGTGCCTGGTCTGGTCAGTTACAATTTGGCAACTCCAATAGCATTACCAAATCCTTATCATTTTGGTCATGTTTATACAACCATCATAGTTTTAGGTGTATTCTTCTACTGTTTGGAATCAGTTTCGATGCGAGTCTAGAAATACATACGTGTAAATTACACGCCGTTATTTATGCAAAACGATTACGGATTAAATGGAAACGATGGTCGGGGAAAATCCGCCAGGAGAGACCAGCGGGATCCGCAAATAGCATTTACAACAGGTGAATAAATTATAGTCTGTCTAAAAATGAGGCGAAGTAATAAAAACTCATTATAAATGCAAAACCGATACAAGGTGGCACCCACTAAATGTGTCGAGTTCTCTAATGTTTTGCACGCTACCTCCCCTAATCTCTTTATATTACGAGTGTTTCTCCCTGAACATCTGCTATTTTGTGCGTCTCGACACATGCGAAGAACCACTCACTGGCGTACGGTCGGGAAAAATGACGAAATGTGCAATAATCGATAACTGAAAAAATTACGTGTGCGTGCGCGTGTGTGTGCGTGCGTGCGTGCGTGTGTGTGTGTTTGTGTGTGGGCGCGCGCTTGAACGAGATAGAGAGGGAAAGAAAGACAACACTTCAGTACATGTATGGTCGTGCATTAGTTTATGAAATTTTGCGGCCCTGAGAAGGGCCAGTTTATGAAAAGTTTTTCCCAGCCGTCACCTTCTCCTTGGTAACCTCAGTCGTCGTTGCCATCGTCGAATTCTTCCCAAACATCGGAATCTGAAGAAGAATAATCATTTGGGTTGATAATACTTGATTCTATCAACGACTCCGAAATGTTATCCAACTGTAACATTTGGTCTTCAATTTTCAGAACGTGATTTATGCATTTTTGCCAATTTTCCTTGGAAACTTTACATATTGCTTCTTTAAGCAAATTTTTGACATCTGCTAATTTGAACGTTGTATTTGTTCTCGCCACGTCCCCTTTTATTTGTGCCCATATTAGCTCAATGGGATTCAGGTCGCAGTGGTACGGAGGAAGCCGAACCACTGTTATTCCTTTCGCTTTGGCTAATTCATCGACGACGTGCCTTTTAAAATCACCTTTACGTGAATTGGCTAAACGCAAGAGTTCTACTTTTAATAGGTTTTCGGCACATTCGATCTTTTTCGAGGATAACCATTCTGCGATACGTTGTTTTCGCCAAGAGCTATTTGGTAATTTCTCTTCTAATCGGGAATGGTAACTAGCGTTGTCCATAACTATTATGGAACCATTCGGAATTAGATCGATCATATGACCAAACCATTCTTCAAACACGTTCGCAGTCATTTCTTCATGGTAGTCTCCTGTCTTAGTTGATTCAAAAATTAGTTCTCCCCCTTCAACGAAACCATCCTCGCTTCCAATGTGGGTAATAATAAGCCGTCGCCTTTTACCCAACGAAAGCTTTAAACCGGTGGACCAACCTTCTAGAAAAGCTTGCCTTCGATTAGTTACACTGGTATCTTGCCAAAATTTTGGCACGGAATGTCCTGCGTTAATCCAAGTTTCGTCCAGATAGAAAATTTTTTTCATTTCTAGCCTACTCCTTCGAATATCGCGCAGGTAACTTCTTCTCCACACAATGATGTCATCTCTTTCCATCAATACAGATTTTCTATTGTGCTTCTTCCATCGAAATCCCAAATCCTTTAAAATCGTCCATAATGTACATCGGCTCATTTTTGGAAAGTCCTCGTCTTCTTGGACAGACAATAGAATTTTATCTAGTGTTGGAAGTTCGTTGCGGAAAAAGAAAGCGTGAACTTTTCGACGTAGTCCCCTTTTTAGAAATTCGTCTAAGGAACTTTAGTATTTATCTGCACCTCGATTAGACAGCACCCACTTTTGTACATCGGTAGGAAATTTTCATATCTCTTCGTTTCTTCCATATCCCGAGGATTTATTAGACAAACAGTATGAAAAAAAACATTACCGTAAAATATTATAAAAAATACCGATTTCCAATATTGTAATATGTTATATTAATGACGAGTTAACAACAATTCAGGTAAAAAGGGAAGCGTTCCTGAGATGATAACAATCGCGGTCGTAATACCTACCTTTTAATAAATCAATTATACCGGTTTTAAGGAAACTCAACATTACATAGACAAATTTAATGCATTTATTAATATTCGTTGATTTCTTTAAGAACGCCTCTGGTTAGCCCCGAAATAATCGGTTTATTACTTCGCCTCATTCTTTGACAGGGTATAATTCCAGTACGAGATATTATCACGTATTACTGGGGACGGTATGAAATTCGTCTGGGGGATTTTCCATACTGGGCCACACAAACTATCGATTTTAAGTCAATTAGGTTAGTGGAGCAATATATAGATGAAAACAATAATAAAAGAGCGTGTTTACTGGAATAAAGTTTTTGGGTGCGACGAATTTAAAAGTTTGATGGAGTTTGCTAAAAATGCCCAGAATGACGTTTGAGATGCTTTTATTTGAAATTTGTTAAAATGAGGAGGAAAAAACATACAGAGTGCGGCATCATAACTTCCTTTTTTCAAAACTCAAGGAAACTTATTTTGTGAATTGGAATTTTTTTATAATATAGGTACATATGTTTGGTATATGTACTAAAGTTTTGTTTCACGCAGCTTTAAAAATTATGTAAGGTAGGTGACGCCCCCTGTTGTCCATACACTGTATAAGCCGATATCTGGTTTTGTCATAACCCTTTTCAGCATGGCAGCGGATATATTGGCAATTTCGGCCCGAACATTGGCATTGAGATCTTCTAGCGTCCTAGGACGGTTGACATAACCGCGGATTTCAAAAAAACCCAGAAAAAAATCACAATCTCATCTCATATTGAGATGAGGCGCAAC
This sequence comes from Cryptocephalus primarius, assembly GCA_963576515.1. Classification (NCBI taxonomy): domain Eukaryota; kingdom Metazoa; phylum Arthropoda; class Insecta; order Coleoptera; family Chrysomelidae; genus Cryptocephalus; species Cryptocephalus primarius. Next base: position 3,155,411 of record OY754937.1, read on the forward strand.
GGGTAGTGTTCCCTCAAAACAGCCATCGATGTCCTGGAAGTGTGAGCCGTTGCACCGTCTTGTTGAAACCAAACGTCCCCTAAATCCAATTCTTGTTGTCATTCTGTTAGTCATTATTACCTCATTTTGTTCAATGAAACCCAACCGAGGAGACTGCATCCCACATTGTAACTTTAGGTTAATGCAGAGGCCTTTGATGCAATTCATGGGGCCTCATCACTGTAAAAAACAATCGCGTCCTTAAAACGTTTTCGAGAAGTGCCTCTCAGGAGTGACTCCAGTTCGTCGTCTTATCACATTCCCGGTTTGTCTGAACGAAGCCACCCATGTAACGATCGATCTGGGACAGGGCCTACCGGGGCTACATTGAACCGATTTCGAAAGGCACTGTTCCAACGCATCATGGCAACTGACCTGGTGGGGAACAATACTTTAGAAGTATGCCTGTCGAATAAGACCACTCTCCGCCCACTACGACCTCTACAGCCTGAACGTCACGCATTTCATAAAAAGGAAGTTATGGTGTCGCACCCTGTATATGTCACATAAAAAACTTCAAATAAATAAATCATACGATATAATTCAATGTCTTGAGTGGTGCCGGATGCGGTTTGTTTTGGGTTGATTTATAATCGTATTTATAATACGAGTATAACTTACATAATTAAACCTTTATATCATGGAATACTTCGAATCTTACTACGGTCACAAGATAAAGTAGCTGAACAAAATAAACTAGAAGATCAAAGTCTTATTCTTATTCTGTACCATTGCGCCTGTAAACTTTTTCGTGTCGATGTTAGTACCCCTTTTAAGCGGTTTGTTAAAATTCAGTTTTCACTATATTTCTGAACTCTCATAGATGACGTCTTTGGGAATTAATTTGAATAGATAACTTCATTTTCTTTTAAAAAATTCCTAAATCCTAAATTAGTTTATACGGAAAGCTCTGACTCTTTATTTTTAAACAACGGATCACACCTTATGTCCTTTTACAATATCGCCTATATTAAATGCTGATTCCGTCATTTTTTTCTTTCTTTAAATTGGTTTATCTAGTGAACAAGTTACAGGAAAAGTAAAAAGTGTCTACACGAAAAACGCTGCTGCACGACGTTTCAGATTGAAACTCCTCAACTGTAAAAGAATATACAATGAATGTTAAGCGGGAGAATTTCCAACACTTTCTAAGGGTAGCATTATAAATATTGATGCAGGAAAGCCTTTAAACGTATTCTGGTCCTATACATTTCTACATATTTAGGAAATACAGAAAAAGGAACTGGATGTTAATCTCTCTGTAAAGCTTTGATGGAAGACGTATTTGTACATTTTTAATGTTTAATTTCCATGGAAAACTCTAATTTTTGTTGTCAATGTTATCTGGTCCTTAATCATTTTCTCATCCTGCAGTTATACAAAAATTTAAACATCCTAATGATTGTTCCCTCATTTTGTACCGCAGCCATTTAACTCTTAAATGAACGCATTTTCTGCGATTTGCATTGTCGTAACATATCAAATGAACCTATTTAAATTCGAGCTTGAAGATCATAATGTGGCAAACAATTTTATTGTTTGCTTCAACTTGCATCGTTTTAAATTTGGCATAAAATTTTAAGCATTATTTATATTACAACCCTCAGACGCTTTTATGCCGCGATTTCGGTGTCATAAAATCTGAAATAAACTCTGAAACCTGAGTGAAATGGATGTTAACATTTGTTCCATAAACAACGACACTATTATTTTCACTTAAATTTGAACTGTTTGAAATTTGTGGCTGTATGTAGTCTGTGCATTTATTCGTGTTATAATTTTTAAGTGGGTCTGTGCAGCGGTAGTAATGGCGTTGAAAAAGTGCATTTGCTACAGTTTTTTGTTAAGTATGGGGTTAGTGACTTAAATGAATATTTTTCGGAAATTTTACCAAAATCTCAAATACAGCTTTATTCTCGAGTAGAGCAATGAGGGCGTTCCAGTATTATGTAACGCAATTTGGGGGGCGAGGGCCTTGTAAACCTTTACGATGCGCTAAAGGGATGGGAGGGGGTTTCGAACAAGGCGTTACGTAATATTTTTTTTATTTGAATAAAAAACTAAGGAATTAAAATCTGTTCAAGTTAGCAACCATTTTCATTTATGTTTTACGGGGAGTCCCTCGACTCTTTTGTACGTCATTATTTGTTTTTTCGGTGTCAATATTCGTTAGTGTTTTAAACACGTAATACGCAGAAGCCCATTGCTGTAGTCAGTGTTTTTAAAATGAATTCATACTGTAATGTAAAAGTTTATAGAACATATAGGAGAATGCATGAGAAGAACTATGGTAAATGAAGCCAAGAATGTTTGTAAGGACGGGACTAAGTCAGACAAACGGTATAATTAAATGTAAGATTAGTAGTTCAAGTTTATTAGGACAAATTTGAGCCCATTTTAACATATTTTGAACTTAAATGTTTATTACATTATGTACTATACCTTATATTATGTGTGACTGTTTATTAAGTAACAATGTGAGTAAATAAAATATACAATATATGGATATATTGCGAGTAAAAAATCTCTTGTTTTGTTGATTATTATCGCAAACGCCATTCAAACAATAACAAAGGTGTTTTAGCGACTTTTCGGTTCTTTGCGCAACATAATTGTGTTTTTGGGTAAAAATGGTCACTTGGGTGTTACGTAACGTTTAGGGAAGGGGGTATAGAGAAACGTTACTGCGCGTTACATGGGGGGAAGGGAGGGTCAGAAGTCTTCAAAAATTGCGTCACGTAATACTTGCACGCCCCCAAATGTGTTATGTTCAGTGGAAGGTCCATATTTCATAATAATTCAGGTTTTCTCAGCAGTTGTGACACCGAATGATAATGAATAAAGTGATATATAATGCGTACAAAATCTCATTTCACAAATTGTTATAAACGTTGTTTTAACATCGGAAAATTTTGTTGTTAAAAAAATTGATCACACCCAATAGCGAAGTCACAGCAATTTTTTTATCGATTTTAAAAATTTGAAATTTAACTATTTCAGTTTTATATTGTAATTTAACATTCTATTTTTGAAAGTGCAATAAAAATATTTTCGAATTTTTCAATTGGTACATGTACTCGTTAAATTGTATTAATGACGATGTCGTACCATTTTAAAATATCATCGTTTATTCCCGTAAAATTTGTTTTCAACGACCGCTTCACTTTTCACTTTTTCAATTAGTTTTCATGAATCTCGAACGTTCTAATCATCGAGTTGATTAACATTTAAGCAACTACTTTCGTTCTCCAATCAGAATCCAATTTAAATTTCTTTATTATAATTGTAACGAATTATCTAACTGTTAAGAATCTCGCTAAAACGGAGAGCGTCTATATAATTTATTCGAGTGATTAGAAGCCGAGATTTGGCTAAACGGTTAAAATGAACGCGTTTCAGGTGGATGTTTTCGTCGTAAAGGAAATGACTGTAAATTAAGGGAATGCTCCAGTGAAATTTATTATCACTTCGAAACGTGCTTTTTACCAAAAAATAAGTTCGGGGACCGATCTTGCTAAACTAAGTCGTAACGTGATTAAGAGACTTTCATCGGAAATTTTCTCTTACATTTCACCTCTGAACTGTCAATTGGCCTACGAATTGTTTTCTTTAGGAGTTGATGGGAATCGTGGAAATTTTTCGAGAAATAACGGAAAGTGATGGATATTTATTTTTAAATTACCGAACTGAATTAGTTTCGAGATACAAACTGTCTAGTACAAATATCTAGTTTTTGGTCTGGATAGTTATATGAAAACAATGATTAAAGTGTAAGTGTAAGTTAAAGTAAGTTTTAAGTGGTATTCAGAAAAGTAGAGTGATTAAAGAAATCACTTTGTAATTATTTGTGTGGATATTTTAAATTTATGCAAACAACTTTCATTTTCCATTTCCCATACATTTTATTGATTAAATAAATTGAATAAAAGAAAAACATCAGTTTTTAAAAACGAAAAGTTATTGAAACAGGCTGGGTTCATTTAATTACATCAAAATTACTACTCTTTAAAAACCCAAAGTTTTTAGTGAAATGTACTTTTTCGCGTAATTCTTAAATTATCCTTCACAGAAAGAAATCATATCATTACCCAGGCAAGCTTGAGGCAAAATGAGTTTCAAATTAAAATGTCGGGGCGGGCGCGAATGAAGAGAAATACCCAAGCCAAGAGTAAACCAAAAAGGTACAAGTAACAAAGTCGTTAGACCAAGTCCCTAAACCGCAAATTATTGATTGATTGACTGATTATAAACACCCACGGTTTATGTCGCTGCGCAACTCAAGTTTCATCAACGACTCTGACAACGAGACCCCTTCGAGAAGAAAACAAAATTGATAAAAATGTATCGGAAGCATTTTTACAAATATTAGATTTTAAATTTCTCTGATCTTCATCTTTATTGTTCTGTATATATGGCATGAAATTGTTAAAGCTTCTGTACAGTATAAATGTACGAAGAGGTTAACCTATAAATTGAAATGAAATATTATCGAACTCAAGAGAACTATATATTTCAGGCTATTATTTTCTGTCTGACTGTGTCGTAAATCTTTGCAAAATTAATTTCCCAAAACATTTCAGTTTTGTATCTCACTTATATCTTCCAAAATTTTATGCTAATATTGAATTATCCATGCAATCCTGCTGACAAAATTGGATAGAGCCTCCAGATTCAAATCACCAAATATTACACTAAAAAATATTGGAATAGAGTTGAAGTACAGTTTTATTTAGTGATTTAAAAGTAAACCCTTTTTACAACATTTAATGCATTTATTGTGCCCCTTAATAGTTATCTTTATCAGTTACATAAATGTTTTAAGAGATTCTCCGATGTCTAAATTAATGTATTTTAATCAATTTTCTAATTTAGGTACGATTCCCACTAAGATTATATGGTCTCCCTTAAATCCCTGGATAAGGTTGTTCCAACAAGACCGATCGCTTCTTTTATTAATTTTTCTGCCTATAAAATTTTGTTCAATCATAATGATATATATTAAGAGAATTAATTGATTTCAAAAATTATGTTTTCATTAAGAACTCTATTAAATCATCCAACATTCCTCCATGCGATTCTAATTGACATACCTTCTTTGCAAAGACAATTGGAAAGGGCTAATAAAACCCTTAATAATCAACTTAAGCACATAGAGATACTGCTGCACCGGCGCCCTACCGTTCTAAATCGAAACGATCATATAATTTCAATGACAATAAAGAGTTTATGCATGTCGCATAACGTCGGACACTATTAGCGTTTACCCTATTTTGACAGGAACGCATGCGCATTAAGCACTTTCAATAGCGCTATTGCTTAATGCGCATGCATTTCTGTGAAAATATGATAAACGCTAATAGTGCCCGACGTTATGTAATATGCAAAAATTCTCTATTAATGTTCCCATAGACTATTCAATAGAGATGTGAATTTCAATTTCTTATCTCTGTTTGGCCGACTGGGTCAATTATACGAAGATCCGTTAAACGTTTAAACCACTATTTAAATGCATTCGCTACGTTGAGGTTTCCGTCATCGTGTTAAATCATATCGTAAAGAGAATAGTTTGTGTCCGAGTATTCCTCTAGCTGATTGAATTAAATGTTTCAGAAACAATTCTTATCTTTTCTGGTACGAACATTACCTTAACATTTTGGATATTTTAGATTTAGTTTGACAACGAAATCTGTTCCAGTCCAATGATTTATACTCAAACTTATGGGAAATTCGTTATATTGTTGTTTACCCGAAGTTTTTATCGACTCAAAAAAAAATATTTCTAATCACTGATTATAGGTGGAGTATGGTAGTATAAAACTGCGCAGTTTGTAATTAACCGTTAACAGAATGGAAATATTTGTGTACAATTTATGAATTATTTGGCAACAAATCAACATAACATTTATATATGTAAAAGGGGGGTAGTAATCGGGTGGAAAGTTATAAATTTGACCAAGTAAAAAACATACCTGATTAAAAAATTAATTGGCTTCGTAAAGCCGTCAATAGTTGTATTTATGGTTATGAATTGATTAATCAGATACTTACCAAGTATTATGTTGAAAAAATTTCCCTCTACCTCACAGAGTGGCGAGAGTACGGATGAAATATAATTTTGTAAATTAGTTGCATTTTAATTTTTTTCCAAAAATTTCCATCTATCTAAATCATACATGCCATACGAAAAACTTTTGCGCGGTTATCAGAAGGTGGAACTATAATAGGTGTCGCCTGTAACAAATAACATTTGTCCAAATGTCAGGTTCACTCTCTCGTTTCGTTTAATTTGTAAATAACAATGTGGGGTTTCCATTTAAAAGAATGAGTTTACAGCCCATTGTAATTTTCAAAAGTAATATGTTACGTTTATAAAGATTTAAAAAATCCCAGTCTAAATAGTACCATATTAATGAGCTTCCGGGTCTGAATACGTGACCCCGTATATACCAAATATGCGATAATCTTAAGAAACACTGCAAGACGTTTTATATATATATATATAATATTCTTCTGTACGTTTGTCACTGAACTCCTAAACCAGTGGACCAATTTTTATTTTTTTTTTGTGTATTTGAGTGGGGCCTTTAGACTGTTTAAATTCAAAATTGTATCAGGTAGGTGACGCTCCTATATGGTTCTAGGAATTTTTTTTTTAAATTTTTTATTTTTGGAGTAATTATATAATTTTTTTTTAATAAAGGCAAAAATTGTCGCTTTTAGTATGGATAGCATAATTAATTTGAGTAATTAAAAAATATAAATTAATTACAATTATAAATTAATAATAACATCCAGTTTGAAGAAAAAATGTGCCAATCAATTTATTGTCAGATATCACCAAATTGTGAATTCGAATTTACGTCTAAATATGACGTCAATTTGTTATCCTGTACTTCATTTTGATTGTGACATTATGTCATTTTATGCTCTTTTTATATGTCAATCCTGATATTTCTCGATTAAATTAAAAATAACGTCAAAATGACGTTACTCTGCTAACTGGTAATGTAATGTTACATTAACCATTCACAATATGTTTTATATATTGTCTTGACAGACCAAGAATTCGTAATATTTGTGTGATTCACTAACTGAAGGTCATTGTAAATTTGTGATTGTGATCATCTTATAGTATTTATTTAATTGTCAAAATCAATTATGCCACTCAAAAGAAAAAGCAAACGTTCGGGGTGGACGATGTCGGTCAGGTTCGCTAGTGGTATGTATAAATGTGCACCTTCGAAGGTAGAGGAAAAACCTCTTTTGACAATAATTGCTTAAAATAATTTGGTTGATCAATTGATATCTATAATTACCATTTGGAGTTAATAAATTTCATCTCTCATCAGAATATATTGCCACTCTCTCACGGCAACACAGTGATCTGAACAACGCGAAAAGTTGGTCCAAAACCATAAAAACGTATTTTGGCTAAATTTTGAATAGGGTATTCGATAAAGAAGGTATTTCTATAGATATTGCCCGAAGAGCAGGGAGATTTGAGACCCACAAGTCACACGTGAGACTGTGTGAGAGTACTGCTATCCATCACATACTCGAGATATGCATGAAAACATACATTCTGTTAAAATTGATCTGCAATTGTTGTTCAAATATTTGTTTTTAGTATATTCATATGGAGCGGCTTTCTGGATGTTTATATGATGATTTTACTTCGAGTTTCATTGTTAGGGATTCCGATTTGTACAGCAGTTTTCCGAACAACAACTCCAAAGTAATATTTTCGTTAGACTGGGCGTTTTCAAATGGCGTGTTGATTGGAGAAATAAAAAAGTTGTTACTTTCAGCTATTCTAATTTTAATCCGTATGTTTACGTCTGCTCGTACGATATCGCTAAGGATACCGCTGTTATGTAGAATCCCTGGTGAGTATATTATAATTATTCGAATCTAAATGACCAATTCAAAGATTTTCTTCAGTTAAGATACTCGATTTATAACTGCATTGATCATGAGTAGATATTGTGTAAAATAAATTATGGAGATAGGACGTCTTCCTCATAAATGTAAAACTAAATGTTCATTCCGGAAAAAACTCACTACACTCCGAAAAAAATATTTCTGATAATAAAAGGACACGTGCAGATCATCCTGGATAAACTCCTCGTGATTTTGGAAAGAGGGGTTTCTGAAACGAAGAATGTTTTAGTTTCTTTCGAAATGCACTCTAATGAGACGAAGAATACCAACCTGGCGAATTTAAAATTTACCACACAACCAAAACACAACACCTCCCTTGTTACTGCACACCCATATAATTACACTTTCTACGTGAAGCTCTAGAGCTGGATCGTGATAAAACCAAAACACATTACGGACCAAATTCCACAACTTACTTCCTACGAAACTGCCGTCGACGGAAATGAAGTTGACACATCTTAGGAAATGACACTCTCAGTATTAGAACAGTTAATTTGTTATTGGATACTACATCAACGTTGCGATGCCGCCTAAGTTCAAAAAGTTATAATTTACGTCGAATTTATAATTTGTATCTTCTGACAACCGTGTCAAGGGGTTTTTGTATGACCTATCATTATATGATTTATTAAGGAATTTTTGAAAACGATATTAAAGCGTGAAAACCTTTAATAAAAACTGGATTGCTCATATTTCATTGCTATTTCCAGTGCCCTTAGAAGTAGAAGCGGAATTTTTTGCGACAATATTATTTGTTTGGCATGTGCTTAATCAACGAATAACGAAAAATACAATTTTGATAACTATTTACGAAACAGTATGAATTTTTAGTGAGATATATTTATTTTTTTGAATTTGTGATGCTACTAACTTCACACACGTCGCCACTTTCTGGCTACTGTGTGGGGACAAAGTTAGTACAGTTATATTATTCTTGCGATGGAATATAACCTTGAGTGTGCAACGTGGATATCTAAAATTAGTAAGACTGATAAGCCTTTAGTCGGCTTCGCGTGATATTCTGTGGTCTGTTCGTTTTCGCAATTTGCCGTCTCCCGACGGAAATTGTCGATCCAAACGGCTGGGAGTTTTGAATATTGCAGCTCTAAGAATATTTAATGTTAGGCAATTAATCCACCTTTGGATGTCCATTAACATGAAATTTTATCGTCTACTAACTGTTCTCTTTCCTTGTATCTTGCCCTCGATAATAAGTCTACGCAATTCATATTTTTCACCTCGCATGATATACCGAGTTGTTCCTTCTTTAATAGTAGCAGTTCCAGAGGTTTTCCCATTCGTCGTAAGAACTTTACTATTTGGTATCTTCTCCCTCCACGATATTTGGAAGTTCTCCTATAGAGATCCATTTCGAAGGGTTCTAAACGCTTCTTTTTAGGATCTAATCTATTAGGATCGAGAATCCAGTTTTCACACCCGCATAGAGAAAACGTGGCACCTTATTATACCTACATCAAATTTCAAGCTAAGATGTGACGTTGTGAAGACATTTCTCGTGCTAATGAAGGCACTGCGAGCATGCTCGTTTCTTGATCGAATCTTTATCTTGGTATCTGACTAATTGTAAAATTTTGCCTCTCGGATTGACTCTACTTGCATCAATGTACGTTTTTAAGAAAACCAGCAACTTAGTTTTGGATAAATTCACAACGCAAACTTCTCGCTTCTGTTTTAGTCCTCTAGTAGATATTCATTATCATGGTCCACCTGCTCTGACCAGGTTTCAGTCACTGCAACTATATCTGGGATGTGATTCTCTACACAAGTAGGGAATGTCAAAAATTTATTCCTGCGGGCCTTGAGTTGTAAAATTTTTAAATTATTATCTTGAGCTAATTGTTTCGTACATTTTGGCTTGCAAAATGAAAAGTTCAGCATTGGAAAACAAATGACATTTTATCTCCCTTACACCAGGCGTCTCTTGTACTGCGGTATATTGTCGGTAGATGTATTTGGTTGAAATTTCCCAACATACAGTCACACCCTTCGTTGTTTATTCACTATTGCACGGCAGTTAGTTATTGAATCGAAGGATGAAGTAATATTTATGTTGTTGTTATTGTTTACATTTTCAGCATATATGTGACAGGAGTCTTCCAATTTAAATTGAAACTGAGAAACCGATCCATAGGCGTGCCATATTTAAAGACATATAAAAGACTGTTACTCACTGTCAACGAAATTTTATGACGAAATTCCAAATTTGTGCCTCATTCGTTTCTGTAGCATCATTTGTATTGTGTATAATGTCTGTATCATTGCCATTATTAATTTTGTCCACGTCGAAAGGTCTCCAAGAAACACACACACACACCACTGAACTCTAATGACGACTGAGAATGAACACGTGCTCGGCGCTCAAATTTAATGGCAGTAATGGACCTGTCTAATTCTCAATACTAATAGACATTTCATATAAAGGCATGTATTGTAGCGACTAACAACATTTCTCCGCGCCAAATATTCTGGGGAAGGTTAAACGATACGTTACGTGAGTACTCTACTTTTATATGGGGTAAAAACGTATTTTTTGAAAGCGCTCGGTATAAAATCGGTACTTGTTTTGTTTTTTAACTGGACCAATTCTGACTGGATGGACCTTATATATAATTCTTTTGTACGTGTGTATGTCACTGAACTCCTAAACCACTGGACAATTTTTTATGAAATTTGTTTAGATTCACTTTGGACCAGGTAGGTGGCGCTGCGATAGGATTCCCAAAAATTTTTTCTTATTTTTTTTGATTTTTTACTTTATTTTTATTTTCATTAAAATTTTTGCTGACGGTGCATGTTCTGCAGTTCGGATGATTGGTGCGATTGACTCGCCTCCGGACAGTATCGCCGCCGACGTACCATTTTCCCCGGGATCTGTATACAACAAACAAATAATTTTGGATAGCCGTTTCGTCCCGTAATTCCTTAATACTATTGCTTTGAGGTAACGCAACTCTCTCTCTCTCTCCTTTTCCCTCTCCCTCTCCCTCTCCCTCTCCCTCTCCCTCTCCCTCCCCCTTTCCCTCTCCCTCTTCCTCTCTTTCTCCCTCTCTCTCTCTCTCACTGACTACTGCGCTGGCCTCATCATCCCCTGCCTCACCATCTATGGATAAAAATGGTTGTTCCAAGGATGTATTCGTTTCGGTCTCCGTTCGCAGGTTAGGTTGGCATTCGCAGCATACTATTTGATCATCTGATAGCTTTTTTACCGATTTCAGCTCTTTATCCATTTCGTGCCACATTAAATCTTTACAATCTTATGCAAAATCTTTTATGTATATATAATATGTTCTATATTTAACAAATGATTTTTTAATGAGAATTAAGGTACATCAGAAATGAATTGATAAGTTTAAAAAATTAAGACAGTTGTTACTCGATTGAACTTTTTATCGAAAAAACGTGTTTACAACCGTGATTCTGGGTTCATTATGAAAATTTAGTTAAATTCCTAACTTATTAATATCCTAACTTATTAAATACCTTAAACATTTTAATTTATCCTACAGAAAAGTGTGTTCTGTGTGACTAAAAAAATTTAAAACGCGAACATGTTATTTTATGACCTGCAGGTATATTTTAAATGAATCCTTAGTTTCTCTTTAATATTTGCCTACTCTTGCTTAATTCTTTTCTTTCTTTCTCTCGCAATTCAATTCATTTACATTTTAGTTTCAGTAGAAGTTGCTTATTTGTTCCATCCTTTTATGATGACGTTGACGTATATTTCAAGTATTTATTTGATTAATACACCTCGTTTCCGTTTTGAATTAACAAGATAATTCATCGTGTATTTTGATTGTCCAATAATCCTGTTGAATCATTTATTTTTTTTAATTTAGTTATCTAAAACATCTTAGCGTTTAAGTTACGGGTGTCTTTCTGTGGTCATTGTAAAAATAAAAAACCAATATTTATTATATAATCCCATTAGGCGATTTAGCACGTGTTGATAAGAGGAGTTATTGCACGATTGATTTTAAACTTGATTATGGTCATGTATATATCGTGAATTTTTATATACTGAAGAAAGTTGCTATGACTTGTTTGTTTCTTGTGTCTGATTAGTATTGTTTATATCTTATCGTGAGATAATATAAGCCGAAACATACTTTGATTACTTTCAATAGATACATGGTAGATGGTAAAACAGTTGTGTGAGTCGATCAATCATGAATCTTTCCCGATATTCCAAGCATTTGTTTGTTTCTAAGCTCTTTTTTAAATTGGTTATAAAAAATTTCTCAGAATATGCCCGTCTTGTAAACTCAAGTTAATATCGTCCTGTACAAAGATAGGAATGTTTACATTTTATATTAAAAATTCTTCGGGTTCTGTTGACGATAACGCGTTAAATAATAATTGTTTTCTCTGAAATTTTCCCTCGGGTAAAATGATTGGTTATCATGTCTTGTTGGTTGACGAGCGGAACAGACAAAATGTAACTTGCGCTTCTTGCCGTTATTTCTAATGAAATTGTTCCTAGGGTAGAAAAGGCTCTCTTTACGATTGCTCGTTAAAAGAGAAAATAATTGTATTCGGCGATAGACTTCAATTAAAGCGAATGAAACACCCCGAAACCCATTGTTCTAAAAAAAGAGGTAACTGTTGGTTGAAGCTTTTTCTCTAATATTACACACTTATTCCTCACTTAAATCTCCCTATGTTAAATTACTTTTACTTCGAAACCGCTGCGGTTTCTAGTTGTAAAAATTTTCGTTAGTCGAATGGGCTAATTTTAGGTTTATTGCCAGTGTAGTGTTTCACCATTACGACGATATTAAATCCGATAAATTCAAATTTAGTCAAAAGGTCTGTTTGATGGTACACTTCTGCCTATAGAAAACTCAAGTGTTTGTAGGTGTTAAAAAAATAACTTCCTGTTTTAAAGTGCGCACTTCCTTACAGGAAGTAAGAAAAATTCCTAAATTTGGCGAGAGAGCCTGGTAAATCCATGGAACTAAAAAAGATCACTGTTAAGAACCTTTGGCCGTTAAACGAGGTTGTATAACTCCGTTTTGTTTTAGAACATTTCAGATGAGAGTTTTGATTTTTTTTTTAAATATGTAAATAATAGTTCTGGAGAAAATTGAAAGCGTCAGTAATTTTTTCTAAATTTTAATTCATAATATTTTGCGTTTAAAAACTTGCATTTCGCATTTATTTGCTGAAATGTGAATTGTTATCGTGAAAACAAACTTGCCGCTAATTTTTTTAGTCTACCATAAATGTTGGAAAGAAAAGTACTCTTACTTTGGCGAATTCACCATAAACATCAGATGTCAGTGCCATTGCGATTTGATATTTTGTTAGCTCGTCTATTGTTATTTATGACCCTAGTTTCAGTTAGTGATATCTAATGAATTGAAGTTGTATGATTTTTATTATACTTGTTATTCAATTATTAAGCAATTAAGGGGTGAACTACTACTAATTTTTGACATCATTTACCATTCAAAACTATTACGTTCGAAAAATTGAATCGTGGTATAATGCGATTATACCTTTAGGCCACTATTATTGACGTTTTCAACATTAATATCCTACATGAGGGTTAACCGTTCAAAACTCTCATATATTTCGTATCAAAGTAGCGTCTCGTTTAATTTGTTATCTAACGCATATTTTATGTGAGATTTATTCAAAGTGGGTTACTCCTTCCAAACTTTTCATATTAAGACTCCCACGATCCATTTTCTGAGTAGTTTCCTCCGCAGAACTTTAGAACGACTCGTAAACTTTCTTAAATGAAAAGAAACCTTCTATAAACATAACAGTCAACACTTCCCATCCACTCGAGCTAATATGCAAGCACGCAAGCATGAGCTTTCCATAAAGTTGTTTGTGGAATAGGGAATTTAATGAGGTTATCAATTAACACTCGATCGTATTTATATATACATTTTAGTTCATTCCAGCGTGCATTAAGAGGTAAGTTCCATTAACTCTTGTTGAACTGTGGGTTCAATTCATGACAATCAATTATTTCCTTATTAGAGGAAGGTGGGAATTCAATTAATGTCAACACACAAGCGTAGACGTGTTTTACGAAGTAAGTTTAAAAAATAGTTCATTACGTCAGATCAGTTGACTAGAAATTGTTTTAATAAAAAATGCTCATGAAAAATCGATTATAGAAAGATGCCCAATATATGATAATATATATTTCATAAGTAGGCCACGTTTTAATTTTAACCAGAGTATTATTATTGCAAGTCTGATTGGCTTCTTAATTTTCGTTTTAAATATTCACAAAAGATGTAACCTGAATTCCCTGCCAAAAATGTGTCGTCATGTAACGTTGATACGTTCAAAGTCCCAACATATTAAATAAAATAAAAGATTTTATTACACCGAAAACGTTCCGGACTTCCAGCTTCAGCTGAAAAGAAGGAAAAATACTATGCGGCCATTACTCTTACCTCGTGGTAAATTGGGGAATTTTCGCTTGCCAATTTTTCTTTTTTATATTAAAAATGGATGTTAGGTGTCTGAAACTTGCGGCGTTTAATGAAATCGACCTAAACACTCTAATTTATTAGTGGTGTGAGCACCTTTAACTTTTCCAACATTTTGGACAACTCCGCTGAGAGCCTTGGACTTCTTAAGTATGCGATTAAGGGAATTGAATATTATTTTTGACACAAATTGATTGAATGATTGGAATTGAGGTAGAACTGAAGATTGAGATATGGTTCCCAAATGATAAGGTGGGAAAGAATTATGGCTCGCGTGGGCAGGGCCGCATCCCTGTGGTACATCTGTCTCCATCGCCATTTGTAGTTGTTTATGTGAAAAACAGAATGTTAATGTTGACATTAGTAGAATAACACGTCTATACGTCACTCCGTATGAAATCGTTACACTATATTTCTCATGTGAATGTGCAACTTTTGGAAATCCTGTTGCTTGTACATATCCATATTTTACACAATTTTTGTGTGTTTTATTCCTGTACTTTTTAGTTTTTCTTTTTGAACCAGTTTGATCAAATTTCGTTTCATTCTTAGGAAATTTTTTCCATTAGTCTTGAACATACATTTTACAAGTGTCACTCCCATTTTAGACTGGCCTTGCATTGTTGCGGAAATCACTAAAAATTGTTAGATGTATCTTGTAAGATCCACTGACGTTAGTGAAATAATGCGTAGATTTGTATAATTTTATTTACATGCCAAATAAAAAGAAAAATTCATGTTCATGCCAAGAGTTCCAATTCATTTGAAAAATAGGAGTTTACTCGACAAGTTTGAGGTGCCTCATTACACGTTTCAATTAAGCATTAATAATGTCCATTAAAGTTTTGTTTATACAATTAATCACAATCATGTTGGTTATTGCGGTTTCCGGCCTCTATCATACACGGGGATTTCACTCTATACGTGATTCATCTAAACGTAAATTTTTCCCAAAGTGTGACAGTACACGAGGAGACGTCCTATTGGTACAGGTAGAACTTTCACTCGCCAACGGTGATGTAACGAGTCGTGTAAGCCGACCGGGAAAAACGGTCTCACTCAGTTGATCGTTGCAACAATCGCAAGAAAAAAGAAACTTGCGGCAAAAAAATTCGCCGTCGGTATATCGCTATTGATGAGGGTTCCTGCGGCGTACTGCGAATTCCTTTTAAGACATTTTAGTATGTAGTCATGTTCCTCGATTGCGGGTCGTTGTACTTGTTGTTAGTGAAATTGTGCAATACTGTCGCGGATTTTTTCGCGCGTCTCGGTAAGACATTTCGTTTCTTCTCTCATATTTGTTTTAATATTTAAATGGACGAGCTGCGCGCGCGCGGGCGCTCTCACCTTGTCCTAATTTAAATGCAAATGCGGCTATGCAAATTTTTCCGAATGCTATCTATCTACATACATACGTGATTTATTATTAAAGGTGTCTTTGAACTGTTTATTATATTCGTTTAAATTTACGGCCAAGGTTGTCGACGGTAAACGTCCCATACAATTTTTTTGAGGCGCCGACGTAAACGACGTCGATCTATCACGGCGGGTTTAATTAAAACTGATTTTCATTGAAATACAAAAAAAAACATTGATCGTAGTAGGATAAAAGGAAACGTGAGTCCCAATGTATGCGAGTCGAACGTACAAAATTTCATTTAATATGTTTGACACACCAGCATAAGTTAAATGGTACTTGCCATCAGTTCTAAAATTCTTACAATATTTCCTTATCTCAGGTGACCTGATTTGCGGAAATAAATGAAAATGATGTTTTTTGTGCAATAAGTTATATATTTGCTGTTTGACTGAATGATATGCAGCCTACAGTTGCCTACAAATACATTGTAGTGAGGATACTAACCTATCCTCCTTTATTGTTATTAGAAACCGATGTACCTTTGCTCAAGGGTCGACTTTACCTGACTTCGTTTTTCCGCCCACTCAGAGAGTTAAATTTGGGATTATCGGACTTTTCTGAACCACTTGAGAGCCTAATCGTTGATGTAACCATACAAACAGTATGGTGCCAGTATCTTGCTACTTAGTAAGTATTATATAAACTCTTTCCAATTCCCTCGGTAAGTGAAAGTCTAGTTTTTAACATTTTTGGAGACGGAAAAACCTGTGCAAAGGTCAAAATTTTTAACTACCCGAGACACTTCTTGGTGTAAAACAAACAAAACAAATTTTAACCCATTTTTCACCACCCCAGAAACGGAATTTCGGGTTTACAGCATTCTTATTAACCATCTTGGACCACTTATAAGCGTACAAAGTTTGAAGTTTTTTGTTATTTAGACACTATTGAATAAACCTACATTAAATTCCAGTGACGACATGCCGGAAGCATAAAACCATAAAAAGCAACTTTTTTGAATTTCAAATAGGGACATATAGTACCAATCATTTTAAACAGAATTGCACCGTTTAGATAAGAATGCAACTTTTACATACATGTTGTCCGCGAAAGGTGTGTACAGAACTCTACCGTAAATTCTTCTTGAAACAATAGATCAATTCACTCCATCTTCCCTTAGTTCAAAAGCTGATAGGTACGGAGATATAGGGCATCAAAGTTTTTGTTTTCTGTTTAATTTTCTTATATATTTAATGATAGAAACATCACGAATTCACAAAAATGGTATATGGGGGTTTTTTAGGGTGGTAATTTAAATACGGCATCAGATTTTATGTGTGATGTAGAGGGCGCCACATACTGCGAAAAGCTCTTATTTAAACCGTCCTGTTTTTTTTTGCCGTCCACTGTACAGTATTTTAGTATGGTAGTAATTGTTTACCAAGTATTGCGCTCAAAAAAGCTATACCTTGTTTACGTCACTAGGTGCAACCATTTGCCCGAAAAACACGTTTATCTATTGTAGTATGATGTGGAAATATGTCGCCACGTAGGTACCGCGGTTATCATGAAACACTTGTAAATGATCCTAACTTTTTTGCCGTTCACTGTACATGATATTTAAATGGCAACGATTGCTCGTCTTAGCTCTAAACTCAAAAATGTTATACCTTGATATAACACCAGGAGCATTCGTTTTTCAAAAAAAATCATTTCAGGTTGCTGCAACCAATAATCTAACTGTAAATAAAAAAAATGCAAATTGAAATCAATTAAATCAAATAACTTCTTCGACTACTCCTTAAGCAATTTGAGGTACAGTAATAATACAGATCATCGAAGTAGTAATTAAGGCAAGGAGTAAAACAAAATTTCAAAGTTTATTTTCAATCATTATTTAAGAACACATTTAACAAATGTTCAAAATGACATCCCTTTGCACGGATGCAAAGATTAATACGACGTAGATAATTAATCTGTACTTGTCGCATCATTTCCACATCTTGCCTTAAAATATTAACCGAATCTTCAATACGTCTCCATCTTTCTTCCTCGCTATTAATGGACCTGGAGTAAACCATTGATTTAGCGTAACCCCATAAAAAATTATCGAGAGGCGTTAAATATGCTGAATGGGGTGACCAGTTCGCAGGAGCGTCAATACCTCTACCTATCCATCTATTTAAATATTATTGATTCAAGTGGTTGCGAACATTCCTGGTGAAATGCGGAGGTGCCCCATCATGCATAAACCACTTGTCCCGGCGAAGGGTTAAAGGCAGATCATCCAGTAATTCTGGCAATGTTATTTGAAGATATTCCAAATAGTTTGCACTATTTAAGATTCGTTGTGAAATGACGGGACCGGTTATGTAATTGGCTATTATTCCGGCCCAAACATTAATTCTGATGTGGCATTAATTCTGATGAATTAATTATATGTGGATTTTGAGCTGAATAAACATGTTCACTATGCAGGCTTGTTATACCGCTTCTCGCAAAACAAACCTCTTCAAAGAATAAAATTTGTGTTGCAAAATCAATATCCTGGGCTCTTTGTTCGGTAGAAAATTGACAAAAAACATGGCGATAATGGGTGTCTCGAGGTAAAAGATCTTATACTTTTTAAAGTGATAGGAATGAAGTTGTTGTTCCTTTAAAACGTAGTTAATCACGTTCTTACTCACTCTTAATTGTTTTTGCCACTGCATTTGTTTTTGTTATTTTAGTGAACGGCAACAAAGTTAGGAACATTTACAAGTGCTTACAAGTGCTTCATGATAACCGCGGTACCTACGTGGCGACAAATTTGTACATCATATTTAGATAAACGTGTTTTTCTGGTAAACGGTTGCACCTAGCGACATATACAAAGTATAGCTTTTTTGAGCGCAATACTTAGATAAACAATTACTATCATACTAAGATAATCTACAGTGAACGGCAAAAAACGGGACAATTTAAATAAGACATAGCGCAGTATGTGACGCCCTCTACACCATACATAAAATCTGATACCGTATTTGAATTTGTTATCCTAAAAAACTCCCATATACCAATTTTTGTGAATTTGTGATCTTTCTCTCATTAAATATGCAAGAAAATTTAAAATAAAATAAAAACTCCGTATCTATCAACCTCTGTACTAAGGTAAGATCGAGCGAATTGATCTATTTTTACATGGAGAATTTGTGGCATAGTTTTGTACAGACCTTTAGGGGACACTGTGCGCAAATAGTACCTGAAAATTTAAAGAAAAAGCGTTTTTTGTACCTCAGACAATATATGACGAAACGAATGCTCCAGTTAGTCAAAAAAGTTTTTGTATTTATAGTTCAGATTTATTTGAAAATATTCGAACAAGGACGTTTCACCTATCTTAACGAAGACTATGACTTTTCTATTTCCTCGGTAAGGAATATTCGAGGATTTTAAATCCTTTTTGGGCCACTCGGGGCTCTAACCTATAAACGTAGTAAATATTACATAACCCTATTTTCCACCCCTTCAGAGATTATAGCTGATTTTTCTGAACCATCTGGACCTCCAATCTATAATCGTTGTAAGTTATTTAGTAAATATTGCATGCATTTCAAACCCTTCGTCCACCTCTTTGGTAAGTAAGTTTCTGTTGTATAATTTTTTTTAAGTTGTGTTGAGCCATTCTGTAGCTGCAGTTATAAGTATGCTAAATTTAAGGTTATTACTGCTCGAGAAGTATCTCAGTATAACGTTGACAAAAACAAATTTCACCCATACTTTTCACCTCCTCACAACCGGAAATTCGTAGTTATTGTATTTTTCTGAACCATCTTGAATCCTAAGGTGTGAGCGTGCCAAGCTTAAAGTTTTTGTCTACCCGGGCAGTGTTAAATAAGTTTCTCCTCTATTTTACACCCTATCTCAAAGATAAATTCGCCGTTATAGCATTATTTCGATCCATCGTTGAACCTAAGCTATAATCGAGGCAAACTTAAAGTTTTCATCTATCTGGGCAGTGTGAACTAATTTTCATCCCTATTTACGAGCCACTCGGAATCCTGTGTATAACCGTGCAGTGCCGTCTTTTTCGGGTGAATTTCCCCCTCGGAATGGAAAATTTATGACATTCGAGTTTTTCTAGATCTATCCGACTGTGAAATTATAAGCGTACAATGTTTCCAGCTTCCAGATAAACCCAGGGAAATATCCAAATGTTTCAAGAGATGTCTGTGTATATGTATATATATACCCCTGTAAGAGGGTTTTGCTTTATTCATTAGATTCAAATCTTTCTTCCACTTAGAGTGCCTTCCTGACGACATAACATTTCTGTTAAAAAGAATAGAATTTGAATTGTATTAAAATATGTTAATGTCATGTCGTTGTTATTTATGATATTTCATCCGTGTCTTGAAATTTTTCATCCTTCTTCAATCTAGATCAGTCAGGCATAATTACTGTTAAAGACTTCGCTATTTCTTCGTGCACTCGCGGTCCCAATATAACACACTAGGAAATATGTCTGGCTACTTATAAGGAAGTTGTGCGTTTTCGATTCCCTCTACATTCTGATCGCTCAGATCGTGTCATCACCAATGTAAAAGCGGTCTTTGAGTCCAGAGAAAAGAATCGTTTTACCTTGAAGAGGCCTCTTTATCTCAGTTTCCTAACGTGGTTGGTTTTGTTAAAAATTGTTGAAACTTGATGCGGTTTTTGGTGAAGTATGTAAAATTTATGACGGCTAATGACGGCAATATTTTGAATAAAATTTAACGTACATTTTTTTTATAATCAATTGATAATTTTTTATGAAAAACGGCGGAAACTTATTTGTATCACCAATAAAAGGAATCATCTAATTTCCCTTGGATGAGAGAGCAAAATTCAATCGCCTATTATAATCCCTTTCTTTCAATTCGTGGACGAAAGTGGTTAGCTTGGATGGTATTTATTTTGTTTCACAATGTTTACAATTGTATTTTTACTTATATTATTTTTTATTAAAGGCGCGCTTTTTCGTAATGATAATTTTGGACATTCTACGACAAATGGCCTTACTTCATATTCCATATCCACATTGACCACCCGTTTGCGCCGCTTTCTATTAAAGTTAATATGAACACTTCCAGAAGTTATTTTGTCAGTATTGATTATAATGATTATTTCTATACGGATGTCTGTAATTAAAAATATCTGCTGCTTTTCTAAATTTGCAGTGAATAACCCTGGCACTTGTCGCATTTATTTCATAAATTCAACGCGTTTTGATATTCGTTTGGTTGGTGCATTCTAGATTATATGTAACTAATGTCTACAGTTCAATTCAATACATAAAATAGTGCATTAAACATCCACGTAAACGTATCTTTTGACAGCTACACATGCGCAGTTTTAATTTTTTTGCTTTGTAGGATGCATATTTGATAAAACGTGTGTATGTTATGTAACAGTACGTGTTGCCTCAAGTGTCTATTGTTATTATAAAAAATGCGTGAAAATAATTGAATAAAAGTCATCGTTAACGTAAATTAAAACGATTGCATATTTGTGTGAAGTTTTTAATTTTGATTAGCTTTTTTTATGACAAATTTTCGATATTGTCAAAACACTATTGAGCAAAATTCATATTTTTAAACAAACTTCATATACCCCTGAAAAAAGATTAATATCAGATGATTGTATTTTAAGTTAACCAAGCAGAACTTATTACGAAGAATAACTTTGTTCGAATTAAGAACGATGATGTTATCATACGATTGCATTTAATTAGACACACTGTATAGACATAGATCAAGGTTACCCAACCGAAAGCCGAAAAATGTTGACGGTTTTTTCCTTCGAGAAATAGACGTGTCACGGACATGGGCGATAAGACGCCCCCGTGCTTGGTGGCCGTTACAGGGATTACATGGAGTAAAGTTCTATTAGGAGAAGAGAGTCAGCGAATTAGACGCAGGATATTCCTATAGCGGATTGTTCTGCAACCAAGCGCAGAGAGCGCCACCATCACCCATATTTGCGATATCTATTTCTCACAGGAGAAAAGTGAAACATAGTTAAATAGTTTCTCTAGAGTAGTCATGTGTTATATAAATAATTAAATTAAGCTAGATAAAGTTTTCATGTGACGTCGCCTTCTATCCAAGTAATTTGTTCAGTGCTCACTCAGCACGGAATTTTTTTCGGACTATGGCTTCTTTCTAGTCTTACAAGCTTCCAGGCATAATTTCCTGTCTTCTGGATGTTCTAGACAGCGAATAAGGGCAGATTGGTCAGCAACCAGTTCGAAAATGTTTTGAGATTATCAAGGGATTTTCGAACAAAACTTCAGCCATAATGTTGCAAAATTACGCTTATTTACGAGTTGCGCTCGTTTTTTCTTTATCTGCATGTCAAGCAACGAATAATCGCATTTCCTTCAGCTCTAATTAAGACTTGCCCGATATTGTGAAAATAGAATTCATGACCATCTTTGTTCCTAAAGTCTTCTTCGGAACATTTTTATAGTAAAAATAGGAATTCTAACTTGTTTAAATAGCAACAACATTAAGATGTTCGAAACTTAAATTTTGTTAAAGAATGCCCGTACATATGTAAGCTCTTCCGACTAAAATAACTATGTTTCACGGTCCACCTAGGAAGAGCTTATCACTTTAATTCTTCTCTACGACCCTCAACAAAATACTGACAGGCAAGTGAAACATTACTAGTAAATTACAATAGAAAATTACGATACTGTAAAAAAGGAAATTTTACCCAACCTTCTGGATGAACTCTAGTTTCCAACTTTTGGTGGTAAAGTTTCAAAACTCTAAGCATCTTACAGATCTTACAAATAAAAATTCAATTTCGGGAGGTCCCTGACAATTGATTCTCCGGAAAAAATCCGAAAAATTGCCTATTGAGAAAGTTCAGTAAGTTCTATTTGTGAAAAACTTTTGAAGTATCCCACTTAACTTCCTGATAAAATCCTAAGACTTCTGCTTTATAAAATAATTAATAATAAAACTTGAGGTTTTAAAGTGTCATGGGCATTTTATTTAGTATTCGCGCCAGTATAGTAAATATTGTTCATTACAATATTATGTACAAAACAAAATTTCATTGGGGTAAACAATAATCATAAATGACTGACCTGTGGCCGGTTCATAGGTAAACAGTTGTATTCGCCTTTCTGTATCCATTCATATTCAAATTAGACTTGATTGTAAGTTCCTTAATTAATCTTTCAGACAAAATTACCAAATTTTCACGAAATAGGAAAATTTGTAATAAACAGTTGTATCTGGTAAGCACTTTTCATCTTGTATTTCAAGGTCATCAATTTATATAATAAACTTTGTAGAAAAATCGTCCTGCCACAGACAAGATTTCATCAAAATTTTTGGGTGGGAAATGTAAAGCTGAAATCTTCTAGTTCGGGGTCTTTAGCTTAACGTTTCGTTTCTAATCCAGAAACTTGGTCATATTTTTCCTGCTGCGAAAATGTTATGTCTTGCTTGCAATTAAATTAATGTAGTCATTTTGTGTACTAATCATCTCAACAAGTCACCACAGCAATCGATCAAAGTTTCACCGGCTAAAGTTATTGTCATACTGACACAAAAATGATGACAATTGACACCAAAAATGTTATCAAAACCGTTATTTTAATAGTTTGGTGGAAATAGTTGAGGACAAATTAGTTTGAAACTAATATTTTCCACAAATTTACAAATCCTATATAAACCCGATTATTCGCCAATTTTGCCAACGTACAAACACTTTTTACATTATAAAAACTACAGTTCCAGCTGATAATTCTAATTACACTAGTAATTTTTCAGTTACATTTATTTATATCTTTTATTTTCAACAAATTCACTCTAAGTTTAAAAAATATCCAATTGTATTAATAAACGGAAGTATTTAGTGAATATTATGGCGACCACAGATTATAAGGAATTCGCCATCATATCGAGTGTGCTTTATTATCTGTTAAAAATTGTATTCTATCCGTAAACTAATTTTTTAAATGTATTTTATACTTCCTTCGTTATTTACAGGACCAGTTAATTTTATTAAAACCTTTCTACATCTTTAACTCCAGCATTACAAGTTTTATTATTTTATAATGCTCACTTAATTTGTTTTTTGCTGTTTCTCTTTTTTGTCGATTAAATACGAAAATGATTCATGCTTGTGTACCTGAAATGTGCAGTGATGCGTTTCAAACGTCAATTTTCCCAAAAAATTTCCTCTTGCTTCCGCTTTTAAATTAGTGCGTGCCGTGAATGGTATGCTATATTACTTGGTCTGAAAAATACCAGACACGTGTTTTGTAGAGAATACGTTACAGATGTTGTAACCTTGAACGTCCTTTTCATCTTATTTAGCACCTTTGATTAATATTTAAATTAACGTGCACATAATTGAGGTTTTTACGTGACAGATTTTTTTTTAAATTCCACTGTTCGGCACAAAGGATTTTTCCACCCGCTGAATCGAGAATTGGGAAACAGAGAATTAATGCTCCGGGATACAATCCCTTTTCGAGAAGGGAAAAAGTATGGAGGCGTGCTGATAACATTTTCAAGTGGCATTTTCCGGGGAGCATTTTCTATAAATATGTACGCCTGTTGGCCGGGCGTTTCATCTGCTTTTTACTTCGGAATTTGGTAGCGTTGCATTAATTTACAGCCATATAGGTGTAGATTTAATTGCTTAAATAACGAATAATTTGTTACAACTCGCCATGCTTACAAAGTGTTACTCTATTTCGACTTTTGAAACTATGGCAGGAACACCTAAATTTAATCACAAGTGTATATTCAGCGGTTAAAAGTCTGCAGGACTTGAAATTCTTGGCAATTCTATAATGTGCAAATATCCTTTTATTGGTAAACGTTAAAATATAGCTGAAATGTTGGATTCTTCCCATGTAATTTTACAAGAGAAACTTAGGAAGTTTTTCAGTCCAAAAATTCATATATTTCCACATTACATTTCTGTGAATCCATAAGAGAAATTGTATTTGAAACATGACTTTGTATACTACAGAATAGATTTTGCGGAATTACAAAATGTACTTTGTGAAACTACAGTGTGTTTCGAAAATTACTCTACTACTTACTACCGAAAAACAATACAATACTATTTCTAGACGTCTCGATTAAATATTCCAAAATCGTAACA
Source organism: Cryptocephalus primarius (assembly GCA_963576515.1). Lineage (NCBI taxonomy): Eukaryota > Metazoa > Arthropoda > Insecta > Coleoptera > Chrysomelidae > Cryptocephalus > Cryptocephalus primarius. The sequence continues at coordinate 3,180,383 of OY754937.1, forward strand.
AATTGGTATTGGAAACACACATGGGGCAGATTTATGAATTCCTTTCATCCAATATAATGTAAAATTTCCTCCATCACTAACGTCATGGACAGGACAGTCCTTTTGTCACACGAATCGTTTCTGGATCAGACATATCAAACAAGTAATGTTGAACAATTTATATCCAAAGAAGTTATACAATCGACCATACATGATATAATTTTATTTTTGAGAAATCGCTCATATATCGACATTAATAATATCATCAACACAATAAACTATGAATTTAAACAAGAATTAATGTAGGTTCATCAAATTACCTTATCATCGCTCGCTAGAAAGAGTCAGTCACAACTTTTGAAACCATATATTTAATGGTTTCAAAAGCAGTGGTTTTCTTTCATTACTCTTGATTACGTAATATTTTCGAAATAAAAAAACACAACCATAGATATTCAACACAATATAGTTCACCAAGTCGCACGTTTAAATTGCTCACTGAGAAAGGTTTGTATCGGAGAACGGAAATATTAGATAAAAAAAGATGTACCAACATATACCAAATTTAATGGATTTTCGATTTCATTTCATTTCGAAATGATTAAAATTTTGGAACATGAAACGAATTACCATAAAGGAAAATTTATAAGCTTATCATATTACCATTACACCCAAAAATGTGAATAAACAAAACGATTTTCCAAATATTACTCAGTTATACAAAAATTTCATGATCGACGAAGACAATGGGAAACAGAATTAATAATGGTTTTATAAAGAGGGTCTTATAAACAATACAAATTCAGTTAATCTAAAAAATAAAATTTAAAAATTCGGAGATAAGGAAAAAACACCAAAAGTTTTAGTCTTCCTCTTTGACTTAAATAGGTAGGATATCAAATTTAATTCCCAATTGTTACAGAGAGTTTCTATTATAAAATATCCCAACAATCAGAAGACCATACACACACCATATTAAGTGTACCATTAATCATAAGGTGTTAACAAGATTAGAAGAGACCTGCAAAAATGTAAGTGTAAATGAATGTTTAATATCACATACCTACCTGTGTTAACATTGACTATAGTTACCCTGATGATATCCACAAGAGGTGGACGAAATGTTGACGATTAAAATACCTTAACACATTTCGGCTTTTGTTTGGGGAAGAAGAATGAAAAATCTTCAGTTATTTCTGACGGTTGTGTTTGGTTTATATTGATATACGTGCAGTACTTTATACTTTCGCTAAAGTGATCATATTTGTAGATTTTCCTCGTGATGGTGGTTGCTAGAAAACCGAAACCGGTCGCTGGTTTTTGCGTTACAGGAATAAAAATTTTATTAGTTGGGAAAGACTGCCAATTATGTTATCATTTTGATTACAAAATTCCGGATTGTAGGATAGTGAGCTATCTTATTTTCATTTTGTTAAAATCGGTAAGAAAAGTACCTGGCATTAAACAATTCCTATTATCATATTTTTATTATTTATTTCCTGCATTCTTGCATTTGTTTTATTGTTTAAAGTGAATTTTGTTATGAATAATAAATATTTTGAAACTTTTTCAGAAAATTCTCATCATTTTTTTTTAAACAACGCGTCCCATCGACAATAAACAACACAACCGTAATATTGGGGAACATATCAAAGTTAAACATGGTGACAAGTCAAAAATAAAATTTTAGTGGCTTAATGTGTCGGAATATTGTCCAAAATAAGGGTTACGGTCCTCAGAGAAAAATCACATAAACAATAGAAAGTTCGTAATTGAAATAATATTAAGTGTACTAAGTTTCGAATTATATCAACGTGGGTTTTAGAAGATATATATTTGAAAAAACTTGGAGTGAGAATACAATTTTTAAAGGACGTTATCTTTTAAAAGGCGATAACTAAGGCGTTCATAACTGCCGATGAACAACGGTCTGCAACATTGTGACTGACGCCAAATTTATGACAATGTAATTACATCATAAGCCTGCGGTGTATCAATCCTGATTGACAGTATTTATTCAAATACCCGAATAACCATCTTTCCACTACTTCAATTCATTTATATTAGCATTACATGCTCAATCTTTCATCAATTCAGATCACACAATTGGATTGGACTATTGTCAGATGTTTTGTGAAATCACATCGATTTGTATAGTCTTACAAAAATTTCCAATATTACCTTTCATTGGTAATTATTGTGACTAATTTCTTAACTGAATTTTAAGATGAATTAGTCTAGTTCGATCTCTTTCTATTTAAAGTATGAATTAAAGAGGTCACCAAATCCACTGCTCAAAAATAGAAGTGGATATTTTTTATTTTCTAAATTTGGCTAAGAAAAATATTCCCAAAATAATTGCAGTAAATACTGTGCGAAACCCAAATTGTTAGCCAATGTTTTTGCATGATATGTTGTCTTTCTTTGTGTTTTTATCTCTTTAATGAATAAATGTAGGAATGTGGTTTGAAAACTATAACCTTTCACTCTCCATAGTAGTGTTACCGACTGTATTACTGTTGTTGCTAGCAATAAAACTGTTTAGTTACGTTAACAGCATGCCTTTACGACAATTAGACACAGTGCAACTTGAGCAAGTAGTGCGTTGGAGACGAGAATGTTTCCATCATTATAAATTATTTAATCTTTTTATTGAAAATTAATTTCATTCCCTTTTTTAACTGTCCAATATGACCAGTGGATAAATTTTGTGTTTAGCATATCTGATTTTTATTTATTTCAAACATTCACATACATAATTTAAATATTCTTCTAATATCCACTTCAGTTGTTAAGTAGTGTATGTTCATATCTACCATAGAATATGAAGTGTGTTTGTGTATCGAATTAGGCGATAAAAAGGATCATTTATAACTTATTTGATATCACCAAGATTTATATTAGTATTACTATATTATTTCTTTTATCTATAATATAATTTATGTTATATCAAAAAGAAAATACCCTTTACTTAAACTATTTATTACATACAATTATGAAGCAATGTTTAATTATCTTTATGAGAAGTACGAAGTTGTGCCAATGACCTAGCAGGACATATTACAGTTCTGCCAATAGAATATACAGTACGGTTGATTTTTTGTAGATCGAGTATGCTCTACCATTTATTGCCCGGTAATCCCTATCCTGGTTAGTAACTTACTATCCGTACTAGAAGAGCTTATTTTAGGTTTTAAATTAAATTAAAAAGATTTTTTGGTTTAGTAGTTTAAGTGGGGAAAATTTTAATATGAAGATCCTGTTTATCCTTCAATTATAGTTTTATATTACAAGTGCATGACCATTAGTTTGATTTTCGCCGATTCTGAATAAAAAAATATAGTGACTAAAATTTTCCCTAAAATATGATTTTATGCTTGTATCAAACTATGTTTCAAAAGTTCTATGAGAGAGTGATGTACCAGCGAATGTATGATGCGTATATATAAATGAATGAAAGCAATGTGCACCAAAAAATAAATTTAAAATGCGGCTTATCCTCCTACATGTACTGCAATGTCATACTAATGAAATAAATTACACCTGTATTTATATTTTAATGACTATGTGCTTCCAACTTCATTTGAGGTTCCTTGTGAAAATTTATTTTTCTGTGCCTATTTTTAAAACATCAGTTATTGTACCTCGGGTTTAGAATTTATTGTGTTTGTTAAACGGCAGAGGAGAAAAGTACATCTGACTTTATCTCTATAAACATTACTATAACATAAAACGCTTTAGATCTTTATCAAGTAGGTTATATCGTCCAGTCACGATTGAGATTCGAGTCTAATGTTGTGTTTAGCGGTGTGGCTCACTTACAACATCTTTAATAGACAGCGGAAAAATATGTCCAATATACGTTTTAACCGTAGCATCTCATACAACGGTAGCGTCTTATTATGCTCTCTCTTTGTAGTCTGATTGTATATTATTTGTTGCAGGAGCCCACATTAGACAGAAATCGTTAGACCCGGACCGACGTCGACAGTCCATAGGGCCTATTCCGAACATCCACAGGGCGTCTGACGCTTTCCTCGACCCCCACCACGCCGCCATATTGTTCAGGGATTCCAGAGGGGTGAGTACTCGAAAATATTTTACTGTAAAAATTGCAAAAGTGTGGTATTTCGTTGAAATTGTGGAACGCAGTAATTTTCTGTCATGGAGAGCGTTTTTGTTGTCTTTATACGACAATAAAGTTAATGTGGTCCGGGGGAAATGTTGCCGAGATATGAAAACTTGAATAATCTCGAACGATCCGTGTGTGAAAACATCTTGTACACCCCGCCCCACAAGTGGTACACTTGATTTTCCTTTTTTGGGGCAAAATAAATAACAATAAATGTTACTCTGGACTATTATGAAATATTTTAAATGAGGTGTTACCGGCAGTCTCTACTTTGTGCTAATTTTTTCAAAATTTGAATCGCTTCGAATTATTTCAAGAAATTGTGACCGATATTTTCGATCGGTGGAAATCGATATTTTCTTTTTTTGATTTCTTAACTAATCCTGAAAATCCTGACACTTTAGGCGAATTTAGATTTAGGCCAGTCTTTGATTCTACTAATCAATCTTGACCCAAATTTTTAACCAATATGTTGTTTGAATTGATTTTGCTGTCTAATTTGGAGCAAACTTTGGAAATTTTGATTCGATTTTCTTATTTGGGACTCTTGGGCGACTTTTAGGTTAAATTTTAATCTGCCTAGTCAGCCAAGTGGCTATGTGAGAACGGTTGGGTTATAAGATTGTACAAAATTGTTTGTGTTTCTAGTACACCTTGCCGGTTCAAATACTATACTGGAACTGGGGAAAATTTGTATTATAAAATAACGAGATCTTTTGTGTTCTTTCTCAAACAATGAGACCTAACGTGAAACAATGGTTAAAACCGATTATAGTCTCATTGATAATTGAGTAATGCCGGGCTTTTAGGCTAAAACTTTTAAAATAGATGTTATTTTCATACAACCTATTTTTCAAAAGTTTATTCACAGAAGCTAATAATTGGCAGCACACAGTTTATGTCAACAATACTACCGGTAGCACAACTGTCACAATAGTCAATTGATGTGATTTTTCCACTTTATTCCACGCCATTGGTTGTGCCATTCTATTTGTACAAACAACTTTAGCTAACCAGTAGAGCATGAACTTGGTGGAGATTATTGAAAATGATGTAAGTATAAAATAACGAAACTGCTGTTATAAAACATTTTATTGTAAAACATAAGTACCTGGTACCGGTTATAACAGTTCGTATTTTTCGGAACAGTTTGATGGATCAACTAAAACAGCAATGTCATCAGTTCCGAATGATTCAAAAGAAACCTAAATTTTAAAGATACGCACGAAGATAACACTATCGATAACGCAGTTGCTTAATGCGCATGCGTTCCTGTCAAAATAAGGTAAACGCTAACAGCGCCCGACTTTATGTGAAATGCAAAAACTCTCTGTTAATATAATCACTGAGTGTGTTAAACAATAAAGCTACAAACAAGTAGGTAGTATTTGGTTGTAAAAGTAGTTAAAAATTTTATGTACTGCAAGTTTTTACATTACACAAAGAGTTCATGTGCATCTCTCCATGCATATTAATTTTTGAAAATGAGCGAATGAAAATTGAATATTTGAAAAACAAACAATTCACAAATATCTTAATCGAAATTTGCGCGAGTTAGCCGTCAAAAATCCATCACATTGTCATAAATAGGAGATACAAAAATTTTACCGTAAAGTATTATAAATAAATACCGATTTCCGTTATTATACTATAATAAACTATATCAATGCCGAGTTAACAACAAATGAGGTAAAAATGGAAGCGTTCCTGAGTTGACATATTCGCGGTCATAATACCTAACTTTTATTAAAACAATTATAAGTTTCAAGCAAACTTAACATTATTAACATATATTAATATATCATTAACATATTAATGCATTTATTAATAATCGTTCATTTCTTTAAGAACGCCTCTGGTTACCTGCGAAATAATCATTTTATTACTTCTATGGGTTGTTTTGACAGTGTATAGTAAAACATCTGACAACCAAAGCGAATTAACCAAATGAAGTCAAGTGAATCTATGTAGTCTATATCGATAGCCGTTCATGCCAACTCTCTGTGACGCATCTGATGTTTGTTGGTGTACATTCGATCCACGTTCGTCTTGTTGTGGTTCGTGTTTATTATGCGCCCACGTAACCTGACACAAATGATCCGAGTCTACGAGCATATATTGGCGGACAAGGACGTTGGGGTCATGGGCGGCGGTGGGAGAGAGAGAGAGAGAGAGAGCCACGGCCCCCTCCAATCGTTTTCCTCTTTTTTAGTCGGCCACTGTTTTGTGGAAATTTTACGCTCTCGATCCACCCAACGAATTATGATTAGCTAATACATTTATTTATTAGATATTTATTAGATTTAATGTTATTTCTGGAGGATGTCAACAGGACTAGTGGCATAAAACATATATATTTGAGAAGCGTAATAGTGATGAGGATATTTGAAAATTAATCTGTCCAAAATATTGTTGAATTGAATGAATTCGTATTTTAGTTTAAGCTAACACAAATGTGAATGAATTGAAATTGTTCTGTATAACGTCTGTTACTCTCGAATATCCATTTTATAGTTTCTCCATCTGATTTATTCATAACTTGTTGCTAATTTCATGCTATGTAACGGTAGATTTAATTTTGTTGCTCGTGCCGTGCTCCAAGAAACAGTGGATAGTCCAGGCATAGTCTATACATACATCTAGTCGAGTCACTCCTTTGACCTACTCGAAAAACCGGCATTTTTTGCTACCTATCATAAATCGTTTTATAGTCCCCGTAAAGGATCCGAAACCGCAATGTACGGGGGTAAAGCGACTGTGAAATTGATAATTTCATTAAAGCCTCGACATACCGGTGGCCCACGAATTTTAATCATATTCGAAGATTCAGACTAGTTGAAATTTTGTCGGCGCAAGATTATTTACAAACGTATAACGCCTAAGTACACTATAAACAATTGTAATCAGGAATTTATCAGTACTTCTTGAAGTAATTGCTGTTTGCGAATTGTTAAGGATAAGGATTGAAATCAGTTGCAGGACTTGAAAAAGGTTCGCGTAGTAGGTACACCCTAAACAGACAAAGAGATACATATATTTCATTGCTAAGATAACACATAATAGCAACCAACATATAAGTACATACGTAATGATCGTATTAGGTATAAATATAATGAAGTACAAGTTTATTGTGTATTTGCAAGTACTTACTCCAGTTTTTACATGTTTTTTTAATACATCTAATTTAGAGTTTTCCTTATTATTTTTTGTTGTTTTATTTCTCTATTCGCAAACTTTAATGTATAGTAGATTCTTAATCTTGTGTATAGAGAAATAAAATAAATATGAGGGAAATTGGGACATGGGTGTGAAAGTTTAACATTTTTAAATAGATTTAGCAATGCCATCCCTACGCCCTCATGTATACAGAGGTCGTTGAATTTGGATGTAAAAATTTCTTCCAATGCTACTAAATAATTAATAAAATCAATTGGAGGGACCTTTAAACCTCCAAATATCCCACCATGACTGCCTTTGTATTTCTTTAGCTCGCAAAATTTGGTATTTCTATCGGATTTTTTATTGTTGCTGTAATTGACACAAATGTCACATGAGTGTTTTAAAATACACTTACGTAAAAAGTATCCACCGACATATACAAGTGCGTTACCTTCTACAGTTTGTAAATTTCGTTAGTTAGAAGTTTCAATGGCTAAAACTGATTTTTGTTTCGACGATGACGATTTGTTGTGCTGCAAAAGAATACTTTTTTCCAATAAATTTAACGTTAGTCGTTGACGGTGCGTTTGTCCCACCGTGTGTATAACCTTACGCGAAGACACACCGTGTACAAATTGACCACAAGCTTCTCTTGCTCGACGAGTAATCCGTCCGGGTGAGGGGGTAGAGGTGACAAGAGGTGATGGTTTTCGGCAATTCGGAGAGTGACTACACTTATTACTGTATACACTATGGTCCAGGGTATTATAACCCTAAAATAGCCCATCTTCTGAACGCAACGAACCATTGTATGATTCGAGCGGTATATTTCGTTACTAATTTATTGCTTTCGGACGGTCGTTGGCGTATCCGTCAAAAACCACTCTTCCGGCGGATACGCACCACTGCACTCCATAGAAAGTCCTACAAAGAACGAAGTGATTTTACATACAATACAAGCATCATCAGAGAATTTGTTTTTAACGTGTTACTTTGTGATTATCTTGTTATTACTCCCGAAAATTCCAAAACTATCCTCTTCAAAGAACCCCTTGCACCAAGTGAAAGAAAATAAAATGTTCTATCGGTAAGATTATGAAAGTGTAGTATGCTTTTAAAAGGGAACTTTTTAGTGCTATTTTTCTAATGTGTGCGAATTTCAAAATGTGTAAAATTATTAAGAAAAGTAATACAAGGAAATCTAGGAAAACTCGAGTCCAATACACGTGCTAAAATGCTTTTCGGCTCTTATGATTGTCATCGTCGCTTTGCTAAAACGAAAAGCGTTAGGGTTAAAGTTGGAGTATGCAATTATAATAGGTTTCTGACATTCACTAAAAAGATAAAAATTGGGGTATGCAATTATAATAGGTTTACCGAAATTCACCAAAAATATATTTCTATATTATAAATCAGTTTGCCAGAACGTTATAATAATATTTAAGAAGTTTTATAACTTTAATTATTATTTTCTTTATAACCATATTAGAAGGCGCGCTTGCCGTTTTTTGTTTCTTTGGAACCTAATAACAAACGTCGGCACGCTTTGTCGCCGAAATTACGCGTTAGTAGTTTTTGGTGTGATTATAAAATTTCACGAATCCGATAATGCAATATAGGTAGGTGCTCGTGATTATGTGTAGGTTGTGCTCGTTACTATGTCAGTCTTTTAACCTGGGCGCAAACCACTTTGATAGCCATTCACAGCCATATTTTATCTACAAAAATCATCTTATACATTTTTGTAGGAAAACTTATATAAACTTTTTTGAAGTATGTACTAGGAAAAACCTTTAAAGTGAGCTTTAGTAAATGTTGTTAACGTAGAAACCAACGAAGCTATGATGAAACTAAAATGGGTACCGTTCTTTTTCACAGGAAAAAATTTACAATGAAACCAATGACTTTTATCGCAAGAATTATAATTGAATGCAGTCCACTTCATTTGATTTCACTAGCATTTTGAGTTTCAGCGATGTATTTAAGAAATTTGACCGATTTAGGATGTCTAGATTTGAAGAAAAATAATATTGAAGTTTGTTACAAATTTTCTTTTTTTTCACAATATTTAAAAAACTAAAAACGGCATATACCTCGCTAGAATACCAAATTTGTGTTTTCTCCTATTTTTTTTATTTTTCTTGGATAAAAATATATTGGGATATTACTGTTAATAATATTCATAATAAAAGGCTGAACACTCCTTACGATTGTATTTAATGCACAATATAAAGCTTAAAACTACGAACTATAGTGTAAACAAACCTTCATATTTGCCGTCCGGTCGAACATACAAGAAGACCGTATCGCCGACTATTATCATCTGAAATAAACGCGCGAATTTAAATCTGCATATAACAACGGTTTCTCTACGCCCCGCTATAGTTGGCACATATATGAAGTCACTGGTCAATATTGGATGTGAATTTATACATTTCCCACTTATAAGACGCGTTTATCCTCAATTTCCACAATTTTTTACAAAGCACGTTTGTTAAGGTTTGGAAAGTTGTAGTAATTCATAAATTATATTGGGTTAATGAACTTTATTTGACTATAAATGCATCATTAAGACATTTCAAACTATACATTTTATTTTTTGTTTTATATTTTGTCATATTGATGATTTGTAAGGGTTGAAACGTGGGAAAATATCATGAATTATATTCCAGAACAAGAAAGAATGTCTACTCTATTTGTTTAAACATTATTTCAATTAATAAAATTCTGCAATCTCTAAATTCCACAATTATTTCATAATGGGTGGTCATCATTTTCACACATTTTCATAAAGTTCATAAGGGGTGTAAAGACGTGTAAGAGGGTAAAATGGGCTTAATTACAAGTTTCATGAAAATCCATATTATCAGAAAGAATTCAGAGATAATGTCCTATTTTTATTATCACACATTGGAATAGTAGATTGTACGTATAAACCGAGACATACTCAAGAGTCGCTTCGTGATACCAATCCTTATTTCATACCATAAAATGAAACCCAGGTATTTAGCTCAACCCCTAAAATACTTTTAGTACATTTCTTTTTGGTAAACTACTATATGTTCATTAATTATAAATACGTTTTTTGCAAGTTGTAGCAAAAGGTACATTGAATACATTCTTAATTTTAATCTTCGTAGCAACAAAATCGATTTGAAAGTTCCATTCATATCACAAAATTGTACTTTTTGTAAGTAGTGCTCATAAAAGAATCGAGTGTCATGATAAGATGTCATTTTATAAAAATGAGATCTACAAATAAACTTCGGAATCACCCATACTAGTTTTCCTTGTAGACTCGAAATTTACCATCAAGCAATAATACACATTTGAAATATGTACGTCTTGTTTCTAAAAGTAACATTATTCATGTAAAAGCATATATTTGCTGGTTTGCTCTCAAAATTAAACACGAGTTTTGTAAAACTTTTTGAATACATCATTTTACTCGTATGTCCTCAGAGTCATGTGACAAACTTTTATACTCGTGGGAATGAATAATATTTCTTCATTATCAAACAGTGGACTATTTTATTTTACATCTGTAATACTTTTATAGAATACCTGATGGATTTTTCGGTCGAGTGTTTACTTTTTCTTCAATAATTTCATAACAATTCTTTTGAATAGTTTTTTCATTAAAAATGGAAGTAATTTTAAAATTTTGAACTTACATTGAACATTATCACAGTGGCGCAAAGTTTTCAGGTCTTAATCAAGTCTAATTTTAATAACGTCAAAACCAAATTACCAAAAAAAAGATAAACTCCATAATGGAGCAAACATGATAATCCTGATCCCGGAATACCTCTGACGACGTCGAATTTAATCCCGAGTTCACCCTTAACCCTTACGTTCGATTTCATTAATTTCATTCGGTTTTGGATGGTTGTTAAGTTTGCAAAATATGAAACATCAAATTCGGAGTATCGATTCTTGAAACGTGCGCAATAAAAATATAATTTACAAGCGTTCTAAGTGTAATATCGAATGTGTTAGCTTAAAAATCGCTAATAACCGACATTATTACCCATAATTAACCAAATTGCTCGAATTAACATGTTTCCAAGCATCGATCCGGGATATAACTTCTCATCAAGTTGCTCGGAATATAATTATAAACTAATTGCCGTACTTATTACATCAAGTCAAATTATCTGTCAACCCTTCGTTTACGAAAAGCGAAGCCAAATTCATACAATATACTCATGCCACTCTGATTCATAATAATGATGGTACACCGTCTGGCTTCCATACAGTGAGTATAAGAACACTTCATCGCTTTCAACCATGTCGAATTTTATCTCTTGTTAAAAGCACTTCGAAACTTCATCAAGAACCCTACTACTTAAGATTGTACACTTTATTATTAAACACGTTCGAGGGAGAAGCTCCCCTTGAGATATTTTTAGAAATATAATTGAAAAATAAATTGAAGCTGACATTTAAGTTGCTTTTTCATTTTATTTCACCAAAATTCAATTACAGAGTTTAAACAAGGTTAAATCCCTTAAAAATGTCCTCGACATAATTTAATAAACTCAGATTTTCTTTAAATCTTTACTTCGGAAAACCATCCATTAGAAACTTCTCAAGGAAAAGCTTTGGTAAGTAATCACTCCTATATTTACATTCGCTGTGGGTCCGAGAACGTTTTTTTTTGAGTAGTAACGGAAGGGAGAATCGCAGCAATACCTTCGAAGGACGAATAAACACGTAACGTATTGGACATAGGGAAGGAGAAGGGTAGCAGGGGATATGAGGCTGGCCTAAAAGCCAGAGAGCTAATAAGGAAGTTGGTAAATGAAAGTTGGGGGAGGGCTAAAATGGGCAATAATTCGGGAAGTTAATAATTTGTCAACATACCTACTAGAGGTAATAGAAAATTGGTGTCCGGAGTAGAAAATTATATTGCTTCGTTTTCTTATACTTTTATGTTTTGTTTGAAGACAAAATCCGACATTGTACGTGTTTAGTTTTCCGTAACTTTCGTATTACATATGCATCTGTTTTATCTTTAGCTCTGTTTTCGAAACAGAAACGAGAAAATAAAACGTGACGATTTCACGTCTGTTCCTTGCATGTTTTATGGATGAACTCCCGCGATAACACTTTTGGAATAACAATTCACAACTAAACGCAGTATTGTAAGCGTTTTGCTTCAAACTTGTTATCTTAATGCCTCCCATTTGAATAAATATAAAATGGAAACCATACAAAAAACAGTTTTGGAATTTGTTATGAATGTTGCACCCAGCTAAGTCTGTTTAAATCGTTTTTTTCCGTCGAGTCGTAGTTATACTAATCGATTCATGAATAAAGTATATACGGAGTTTATTGATTTTCAGGTTGACCTTGGAAACTCACGAAATACAAACTAAATAATACCAAATAAATGGATATCATCCATGTACTTTTCCATCATAACTGAAGGATCCTATTCAGATTTCATTGAATCGATTGTTTTGACAAGTTTTTTTATAACTTTCAAAACAAAAAATGTAAATGGAACCGTAGACAATTAGATATTCTCGAAGGTTTCATGAATGATTTCACTTATGCGTTTTGATCTCTACCTATGGGGAATGTTAAAATAATCTAATCTGCACGTCTTAAACGAATGTGTCAGTATTTGGTTATGGTAAACCTTTTATCTTAATCCACAGTAGATCACTTGCATAAAAAATATTACTCATTGGATACACTAACTATACCTAATATATGCTGTTTGCGCCCTTTTTCTTAGATAAAAACTGTTATTGGTGCCTTGAGTTAGTAAACCAGAGCGTATCACAAAATCTGTTATTTACACTTTACTTAACAGTTTTTAATTGTATTTAGGACTATTGGGCACTGATGGCTATTTCTACTAGACACGATGAATAAACCTGTGAGGGTTCTAGGTAGACTTCTCCAGTTTATAGAATCTGAAAAAACCAAAGGAAAACAAGAACTTTGAAAACTTTGAAACATTGGAAATAACTTATAATAATTATGAATTAATATGTAAGGTCTCTATATTGACTCCTGAGAATCTCTACTTTTGACCCAAACGTTTTGAACTTCATTTGGTGCAGCAGGGCTCTAGAGCTTTATCTTTATTAGGCAGGAAGAATGTTGAAAAGTTAATTTGTGGGTTTGGAGAAAAAAGCCTTGGGCGATTTTCAAAATCTGAAGAATCTGAGAAAAATGAAGTAACTTTGAGAACTTAAGAATATTCAAAGCAGCCTGAGATAATTTCATGAAAACCTGTGCTTCTAAAAGGCATTGCAAAATTTATTGTTTATCTTTACACAGTCGGTATAAACAAATTCGAAAAGAATTTTGGGAACTTAAACATTTAAAGCAACCTAAGATAATCATTATTAAATTCTATTTCAACTGTAGAGTCAGCTGTAAAATTCTATATACCTCTTTTCCATGAGATGAAGTGAACGTTTCAAGATCCACAGTTTTAAAGAAGTCTTTGAGAGTTGCTAGCTTGGGCAATTTTCAAAACCTGGAAAAATAATTGAGAACGTAGAAATATTCGGGGCAGCCTGAGATAATTTCATAAAAATCTACGAAGTTCTAGAGAGTTTCTTTTTTAAATCAAACTAAGCTAACTAAGGGAAACCCAACAAATTAAAATTTTTGACTATTGACAACAAACATCGATTTCCATCGTATTTCTATACGATGGTGAAAATCAATTCAGTTGTCTCTGCATGTATTTAGTTTATGAAAATCTCATTCATTAGAGAAGTGGTGAAAAAACATGAGGACACAGTATATGACTCCATCCGGAAAGTAATTACTCCCAAAACCTATCATTTACATGAATTAACCGCCAACAAAAATAATGATCGAAGTGAAAAATAATGATAAAATTGGTGAATTATGGAGGTTTTATAATCATGTTCACAAAATAGCTTTTGGGGGTGAATATGACACATCTATGCTGATGATAATGAATAAAACATACTTGGATACAGTAAAATTGGAATCATTTTGACAAAATTATCAGACGTCGTAGGTGCGTTCAGAATTGTTGGAGAAATACGTGGAGTAACTGTAACTTCCAATGAAATTCAGGCAGTCAATCAACAACCAAGAATGAATTCCAAGTATATTCCAAAAGCAGCTTTATGTTGGTTGAAGATCTGTTGTAGGTTATCTCAGGGTTAAATTGGGAAAAAGTCAGGAAACCTTGTACCACTAATTATCAGTGACTCATTCTTTAAAAGATTGAAACACTTTTGCATCCGTGGATCTGGGATTGCGGTACCTGGTGTGATCTGGGATCCTTTTTTTGGCGTCGTAGAGAACAACTATCTCTGTCAAATAGTTTGACTATTGTAAAGTTCTATCTTCGCCGAGAGATGACACCTCTCATTTATCTGTCAAACTGGCTCACATATACGGTGTCAATCAAAAATCAAAACTTTCAATTTTTTTTGGATGCTGTGGCCTCGAGAAGTTTTCATGAGTGTGCTCACAACTCATCAGTTTCCTCGCAACTGAACGAATGTCGTAGTAACGCATACGGAAATACATACCTACAAATATTCATTTTTTTATATGGAAATGAGATGGACTTCAATGCGAATAGTTATTAATTATTTTCGGTTTAATTTTTGTCAGTAAACAAAACAGTCCTAACTATTAAATGAGTTGTTTTCTCATTGGCAATTTCACGAGCGCGTATGGTACTCATCGTGATAGTTATCGTAAACAACAATTATGATTATATCGTTTTATGTGTTCCGTTGGATCTTAGCTGACTATTTTACAACTGTATTAATTTACATAATTGAACACATAACGTTGAATGCTGTACGTAATTGAATGTATTCAAAAATGTAGTGAGTACGTCTAAGAAATATAAGGAATAACAAGTGAAATATATTTATTTAATAAATTTTCAATATTTTTATAGTATTTCTTGCTTCATGGACTTGTATTTCAAATATTGGTGGACATTGTGGATAATTATTGGTGACAATTTGTAATGCATGTGAAACCGCTGCCACTTCGATTTTTATAGACTCATATTCTCAACACGACTCCGACATTGAGCAGTTACTACTCACCAGCTGGTTTTAAGTTGCATTATTGAAGCTATCAATGCTTAATTTCTCTAAATACCAGTTTTTTCAAAATGCTTCAAACATTATTAATGATCCCATGATTGTGAAGTCCACGTATTGCTAGACATACCAAAAGTTTTCACTTTATTTAACTTTGAGATACACTGCTCATATTTTTGACAGCAATTTCTGCGTTTTAGTAGACTTTTCATGGAATCATTTCCATCCATCATAATTACTTACGCAACTCTGCGGCATGCGCAAAGGAAGGTTCCTTGGGGCTGTTCATTACGCTTCATTTAATCGCGTGATTATCGAATAGTCCATGAGTGATTAAGTTCAAATTAGGAATGACGCCATATGAGGCGCCGAGACTATTTTTTGCAGTAAACGTCGCCAGTGTTCGAGATTGTAACGTTCGATTCTTTTTTTCAAGTTTCAAGAAAAAAATCGGTTTCTACGTTTTAATTTAGGTTTTTTTTCCTTCATTTTTCCGATATTGAGTTACATCTGGTTTAATAAAGTATCTGTCAAAGTTGTTTAACGTGTATGCATACACTATTTATTCACAGTAGGTCGTATATAATAATTTAATTTTGCCAATGTATAACTGCTGGCAATTTTCTAGTGTAGGAGGAAGGCATTTGTCTCGTCTCTCGGTAAGTGGAACTAGTTTTACGTAATATATGTGTGCTGCGTATAACTTAAATGTGAAGAGGCTCGCAAGAGCTCACTTACATTAACAAAATTGAAAATATCCAACCTCAGTACGTTACTTTGAGAAATGATCCAAATGCGGAAGTAAATTTTTTAAACTAAATGAAAAGAAATTTTAGATGAAGACTGGATATTAAAATGGTATCTGGCTCGGCTGTTAAAATGTCTGTGGTTGTTCTCGAATCATTTTTAAATAAAATCTGATTACATCACATGTTTATTGTTGTATAAATGTCTTGCACCAATCATACGTGCTTAGGTTCAAATATTACTCCAACTTAATTTTATTTTTAAACACACATTATTAAAGCCCACATATACACCCAGTCAGGTCTCAAATAAAATATTTGTTTTTTACTTATTCAGAAAATTTCTAAATTGAGTCCCCTAAAACTTAACGTTTATTATCCTTAAACGCATCGACGATCGATTGTTTACTATTGCGTTGAATGGAATGAACGATATCGCAATCAATTAATCCTAATTATTAATTGATAGTAATTTATTTTAATTATTCTCCAAGTAAATTAACGCTCGACTCCATTTTTCTCTCGCAAGTATCGGCACACCTTACTAATGTTTGTGTGTTCTGACTAATTTGCCCATTAAAACTGCCAGTGTAGAGGAAACAATCTTTTAAAACAAGGTTTTGTTCATTTATGTATTCACGTTGGGGATTTTAAGACGAAAGCCCACTTGGAATTCTCTTTGCAATCTGACTTCACATCCTTCCGAAAATCTCAAGTTATGGAACGCTTTTGAATAGGGTAGATGACGGTGACACAAAAAACCAACTAAATTTTGCTTTTAAATAATAAATTGATTTATGAACATACCAAAAATCAAATTTATTGGGTGAAGAATCGTTAACAGTACTTCATTTTCAATAAAATAAAAACATAAATTGACTACCATTGGCCACGTGATCTCAAATACCAACTAGAACGTTTGACGTCACGCTTCAGTAAACACACCGTTATTCTATATGCGCCTGTTACGTAAATTCAATAAATTCCGTATGAAATGTCCCTACATGTAGGGGTGTATAGTTTTATGTGGATCACGGATCGAACAATATTCACCTTTCTTCGTATTGTCAAATATTTAATATCATTACTCCCTGAGACCTATCTAAACAGCCTTTTCTAGTGCTTACGCTTCACAATATTACATTAAGTGTAAGTAATAACTTACCCAAATTCCTAAATCCCACTCACCCTACACTCAATTATTAAGTGAAACCCTCAATACATTCGATTTGAAATTCATTACCCTAATGAATTGTCGCTCAAATTGAGTAATATATTGAGAGGGATTTAAGTGGTTAAAATTCACCACGAATTTGATACATGTGACTTGATTTACATGTTTTTGAATTTCAGAATTCAGGAAGAAGCACACCCATTGGCAGTTCAAGTATCATATATAGTATCATATATGAAGATGCCAGTATCATGTAGGAAAAAATGAGTGAGGGCGTTTATGAATTTGTCTCTTAATATTAAATTCTTGTTTAAGTTGAACAAGTTTATTTAGTGTTATTTAGTGCAATCATGTGTCGCAATCATGCAAACAATTGAGTAGTGCGTGGCGTTCCTTTAAGGGACTCATTCTAAATTATTTTTAATTTTTGGCACTTTAAATTATCTGATTACTTACTGGTTGAAATATTTGCAATGGAAGCTGGATTTACCAAGGCAAATAGCTCTAAATGCCCAAAATTGATGTAGTGATGATAGATTTGCATCAAACAATGATTTCTGTTCAGGGGAATGTCGGAATATCACCACTTATACGTAAGTGTACCTACAAAAATATGAAGACGTAATTTTGTGCTGAAAAATGCACGTCAACAATGATACTGCTAATCGCTTATACTGATATTAAGTCTTCACGGCCATCATACAGAGATATTTGTGGGAGATATTTTCAATTCTTGGAATATTAAAAAACCAATTTGATAAGTCTTTTAATTGACATATTTTTACACTCAGGTGCACCACTTATAAATTTCAGAGTTTATTTTCGTGATTTAGAAAATGGAAGATGTACGAACAAAGCTAAAAGAATATTAAAACAATGGACGCCTCAAAAGCTGTCCGTTTATGCATACTGAACCGTGGCGTCACGTCAGCCGCCATAACAGATAAGAGCGTTTTTACACTAAAATACAAATCAATGTGACAAGCTCAAAATTTTACATTTACACGTTCGTTTTTTCAAGAATAATATATATTTTTTGCAATAATACATGCAGATATGCAGTAGAATGGCATACGAGATGTATGTATTAAGTAATGAGAATGTTGTTTTTTTTTTATTGAAATAAAATTACAAATCCACATTGTCACATTAACTACCTTGGGAAAACACACAGCACTGGAGATGATTCTTCCATTCTTTACAGCAGTGCTGGAACTCGGTTACTGGATTAGTATTCAGTCAGTTGTACGGCTGTTAGCATATTTTCCAGTGTCCCAAACAAAGTCATCTCCTGAAGTGATTTTTCAATCTTGGGATCAGAAAAAAGTCACATGGACTAAAGTCGGAGGCTGGGGAGCCAGAGGAATGTTTTTACTTGCCAAAAATTCATTGATAGAAATCGCGGTGTGACAAGGAGCTTTGGCATGATGCAACACCCACATATTTTTGATGGTTGGTCTCACATCCATCACCCTTTTCTCATGACTCATCTTCAGTTGATTTTCTTCCTTCTCAAAGTGCCTTAAACCACCTAAAAACGACAAAACTTCGTTTCCATACGCCTGGCGCAATTTTTCAAACGTTTCCGTTGCACTGTGTCGAAGTCTAAAGCAGAACCTGATAGCACAACGTTGTTCAAAATTAATGTCACTCATTTGTAGAACACACTAAAAAAACCTTTCGCACAAAAAGGTTCCCTACGAACAGCGCGATTACCCTGCGTGTTCAAATTTGTTTCACACGCGTATCAAATGTTTACCAGCCTACCCTCCACGTGCTGCGTCCCCACTGTTGTACTCCTTACTTAATTTACACACCTCGTATGTCCCATATCCCGGAGAAGATAGGAGATTAACTTAAAATCTTCTTAGATCCGTTTTAGAAAAAGCAATTTGTTGGCTGTTGTATCTAAACATTTTGCTAAAATGAGTATAGCTGACAACTTTCAGGCATTTCAAACTTGTGTTGAAAAAATAAACATAATACAATATACTGCTGTCATCGATTTTCATGAGGCATTCGACACAGTTAAAATATGCCTCATGTTAAATTCCATGGATAATGCACGAATTGATCTCAAGTCCAACCCTTCACGTAAGGAGGGACGAAGAAACCAAAACTAATTCGATCCTTAATTTATTAAATCCAGGCATTTTCTCTATGGTGACCCTATAAATTTATGTATCTACAAATTTTACTTTATTAATTCGATTGGAATTGTTTAAAATTCCCATATTTTGCTCTTCTCAGAACTACCCCATTTCCTCCATTTTAGAAAATGACTTATTAGTTTCGTTTATATCTTGCATTTTGAAAAAGCAATATCTAATTTAACATTATTTACGTATCTTCTAGGCTTCGCCGTACGGGAAATAAGGTATTCGCGTTCGGAATCACCATTTGGCTCAACTTTTTCCCATTCTCTTGGATGAAACGTGAAATATGCGAAAATTACTTTTTCTTGTCCACCAGAGCCTCTCCGACGACGTTTAATAAATTAAAGAGAAGGTCATAACAAATGCAAATTGCATAAGCTTGTCAATATAAGATGATTAATTGTTGAAAAGCATATGCCTAAACTTGCACCTGCAGCCGTGCGACGTTCAAACATGAACTTGCTCGCTCTTGCTCTGCGTTTCACTCTTCAACAATATTATTAGATGTAAATACTACGCCTTTTAATAAATCTGAATTATTACCAATTCAAGGAATTTGATTTCTTAGTGGCACAGGCACATAAAAGAAAAAAAGTTGAACAAAGTACCAGACTATTGCAGACTAATATATTTTGACCAACTGTGTTCCAGTCTGAAGTTGTAATTAACCAGCTACTTCTTGGTTTAGACCTTACCACAAAAGTAGCTTAGGATTGAGTGAAATTAACATTGCTGCTAAATGCGTCTATAACATGACAAGCCAAATCGATTCCGAAAATGTTTTAAGTATATTTTTACACACTAAGTTTAACTTAAAGGTCAGGCAAACAGATTTCATGTGGCCCTTTGCCTTCCAAACCTGTTCCAAATGCTCCGAAATCTTGTTTTTGGTTAATCCTTTCAGAAGCACATTTTTAAAATGGCCAACGCCATACATCATGGTTAAAAGACACTACGAGGTCCCTGAGTACGAAACAGGTATCAGATTTTAATAATTTAAGAGCCCAACCAATTTTCTTATAAAAATTTCCTAATCCGCTTCTTTTCGCGCGATATCAACCTGTATTTCGGTATCTATGTGAAATTTCGGAGTTTCATTTCACCAACTATCCTAGAACTAAGGAATTCTCGAAGTTTGTGGCACACACAAACACATAGACATCATCTTCAAGTTTTATATATTACATACACCTATCCTATGTATTCCATATCCTATGTATCTGCTACACGAAAATCACTAGGCATGTACAAAATGAAGTAGTTCTTACTTACGAAGTTTTTTACGTTGGTATCACCTCTGTAAATGATATGTCAGATAATTTACATGAAAAGCTTATATAGACCTACTGCTGATCCTGCTTTAATTTCTTTGTGACAATTTGCCTATTAATCTGACTAACCTTGTTGTAGTTATTATTGACCGTGCCTATTAATGGGCCGATTAAAGCTCTAGGTAATGAGCAGCGACGCCGCTGGCGCGTGTGTAATATCTTTTGGGTAGGACGAAGACGACGCTTCAAATGTTTATCAATCGAGTTTTCTAACGCAGGCGTGATTATGACCGTCTCGTACACACACACACACGCGCTCACGTACTTACGTTTCTTAGCGCGTATCACTCGATATCCGTGGGTCCAGTAGTCCGGGAAAACCCAAAAAAGAAATTTTGACTCGCGCGTCTTCCTCCCGGAATCGATTTATCTACCTTTGAACGTTTCGGTGATGATGTGACGCACTCGCGGTGTCCGTACGGAGGTGTGACTTTGTTTTCTTTATTTAGAGGAGGCTCAGAGCAACAAGTGAGAGTTGACGCTATCCCGGCAGGTTTGGTTTGATCGATATCGTATAGGAATGGCTCATTACGGGATTCTGGATTAATTACCCTTGGGGATTTTTTATGTATTGATTTAGGCGGTTTTGAGAATCGATGGTTGGTGTGTATGAAATACGGTGGTCGTTTCCCGTTTTCAGTGTTGTTCGGTTTTTGTCTATTTTCATCAGAGTTTTAAAGCTTTAAAAATAAATCCGTTACCATATGGCTTAATTAACTACTTACCTCATAAAAGGTAGTTAACTTGATTTCAAAGTTTTTTAGGTTTTTAATTTCACAGTTTGTACGCTTTCAGATAGAGGTGGATCTTGTGCTTTTTGTAATGCTAAAGGGTCTTTTATTAGATCAACGATTCTATTATCTAAAATCCTATACCAAAACTTCCACGGAAAATTTTACTTTCTAGTAAAATTTTGCTGGTGTCACTTCAGAGTTTATAATAAAATGTGAAGTAGAAATATCATTTCAGTAAACATATTTAAACGAAAAAAACTGTTGACAAGTCGTATTTCATAGATAACAAAGAAAATTATTAGGAGGGTTACTTTGTGCTGCTGTTTATTTGGGTGTTCTCCTTCTTCTATTAAAACAGATAATAAAATAAAAAAGATTTTTCGTTGATTTCAAGGGGCTGGCTGCGGATATAAATCGCTGTTTTTGTCAGCCAGCCGTGCTTCAAAACTGAAGTTGCCTAAATATACGTGACACCTTATCTGCTTTTTTGAACGTTTCAGCAGCAATACCGCTGCTGTCGTCAGTAATGCCTAGAATAAGAAGAACTATTTAAAAAACAGGCTTATTTTTAGTTTGATTTTTATTTCAATTTAGACACTATTAGACTTAAAACTTCGTAGAACCTTGAAATTATTGTATTGCAAATATGTCCCTGATTTATTTGATTAATCAATCTCATTACTTTAATCCTCACTAAACCGCAAAGTATATTTTGAATCCGAATTCAATAATGAAAAAGTAAACTTCTACAATAAAGTAAAAAATAATTTGGATGTAGAAAAATTTATACACTTCGTTTTTAAAAATCATTAAAAAGTAATAAATAAATTCTCGTATCCCAATATATATACTCATCGCATCAGTTTGCTAATTCCATACACAAGATTAAAAAGGAAAATCGTGGGGCGCGTGCGATATCCGCTCCTTACTGTCTGTTGCATGCGCCCTTACATTTTGTTTTTGTATTAAATTTAAGTAGTATTAGTATAATATTATTTAATATATAATATTAAATTATAAATTATTATAATATATGAGCAGGAATCTATATGGAGTTGTACATCACTATTGGGCCAGAAGAAATAATATATTGAAATATTTTTTTACATTTAAATTATTTTCTGCTTTGTCGTCTTGTATGTCTGAAATTTTCCATCGATTTTAAACATCTTGATGAGATTATAACAGGTATTATCATTGTATGTCGTTATACCATATGTCATAACAGAATTTTTACAGGTTATATGCACTCATATTTCTCATCATGTTATATGTCAATATAACACTTTTGTTAATACGTTATATCGACTCATTTTTTAACATGTGCCCTCTTCTCGGTGGATCTTCTTCCAACTATCGAATTAATGCATTGTCATCCAGTTCTGAGCTATTTTTATAGTTTCAAGTCTCTGGCGCAATTAGTTTTAAATCGATTGCAAAATTTGTACCAAACAAACAGATATGATAAATAAAAAACGGGACACTATTGGAAAATATATTAACTGAATTTTTAAAAGTTAGAAGAAGGAAGTTCAAGAATTTTCTGGATCTTAATTGAATATTGTGTTTCGTAAGTTAAAATGATTTCGAGGGTCTAGGTTAAGAAGTACCCGGAAAAAGATAAATTTTTTTTTTCTTAGAAGACTAACTGAAACCTATTACAACTAAATGAAACTAAGAATATTAAAAGCTTCGTGAGAAAATTGAAATTTAGTGTTACAAGCGAGATAGTGTTGGAAAGATTATTTAATGAATATCGGTTTTAGAAAGTTGTATAGATTTAAAAATGTGCTAAAATTTTTGCTTGAAATAATTCAAAAATCTTTCTGAATCTTAACTGAATCTTGAGACTTATAACATAAAACTCATAAGGGGTACCTGTATAAAGTTAATCATTTTCTGGAAGGTTTTTACTGAGTTAGTTTTTGTAAAGCACAACATTTAGACTTTCTGTTTCCTAAGAAAATCCCATTAAAAAACGGACATTGTTGGAGAGCACTTTTACGAAATTTTTAAGAGGTAGATGTTTTAAAAATGGTCCTACAGCTGCTTGAGAAAATTCAAGCATTATTTTGAATTTAAATGAAACGTGGCCTTAGCAGTTTCAAGCGGTTTCGAAAGCGTATTAAGAAATGTCTTAAGGTAATTTTTCTGGGAAATTTTAACTGAATCTTACGTTTCATAAGTTAAAACGTTTAGACCATAGGTTCCCCGAGAAAATCCAATTTTAGCATTATAACAATCACTGGTAAAGTTCATGAATTTTTTTGAACCTTAACTGACTTAACTGACTTCGATATGAAGAGGTGCCTTAGAAAAGGTAAGAATTTTTTGTGAAGGTATAGCTGAATTAAGTAGAACCGCTTAGGCTGTAGGCTCCTTGAGTGAATTCAAGTTTAGTATCAAAAAACGGGACACTGTTGGAAAACATATTAACTAAATTTTTAAAAGTTAGAAGGGTAATACTTTCAAGCTCTTGGATGCTGTACAAACAAACAAACAAACGATCAAAATTAATTTATACTATTTTATTCCGCCGTTAATACTTCGGAGATTTATTTAATTGATATGCTTGGGATTATCGAAATTAAGAAAATTCACAAAATCATAAAATTATAAAAATATTTTGTTACTTAGATTTTTACACAATGTAACAGAGTTTTAATTACCTTTAATCACAATTAATTACACCCAGTGTTTAATTTTGTCACATTCTTCTTACGTATGTTATGAATAATGGATGTAAGCAACATTTCCATATTCCATAACCATATGGGAATCTATTTTGTTTTAAACCAAGTTAACCGTAACCAGGTCCCCATCAGTTCCTGACAAAATAAGATTGCGCGGGCATGCCTCGCCAGTGTCTGGTCGAGTCCTGATCAGGATCTGGGCAGGTAATCCTAGGGCAGGGATATTTTAAATTTAATATATCAATTGATTCCGTAACTAAATTAAATGATCCGAACTATTGGACTAAAATCTAATATACGACGTTTCTTCTAGGTTACTTCTAAGGACTAATATTAAGCTAGGACCTAAAAAAGATAAAGCCCCTTTATGATGTAAGATGTGTCTTAAACATTAAAAATATCCAGTTTAGCCAATCCTTGAAACGTAAAAACCATCGTAAAAAACTCCAGTGTCAGACACATGATTACATTAATACGTAGAGTATTTGAACATGCCAGAAAAAGTGGTTATGAGGTAATGAAATGATTTTAAAATATGTCTATCGTAAAATATTCTTTTATCTCTTACAAAATCGTGCCAATTTGACATTTCATAAGCAATATAATCTCGAAAATACTTTGGTTTATTAGTTCCGTTCAAATTTATTACGAAATCTGGTATGTATGTACACGGTAAGATCAAAATAAAATTGTGCGTACATGTTAACTAATTCCACCTTGTCATCTTATTGTCAGTTAACCAGTATGGTATCGCCTGTGTAACAAATGTATATATACGGATAAGCAATGTCTAAAAATCTCAAAGTGCTGCTATAGTAATTTGACTGTGTTTACGCATTTAATTTCACTCTCATTTTAAACGTTTTAAAATTTATTTTTAAATGTATGTTTTCATAACTTGTTTTCGAACAGTTCGAGGTCATTCTTGAAAGGGAACGAATGTTACAATACAAAACTAAAATAAGTTGCAAACATTTAAACGTAGACGACTTTAAAGGGAAAATGTGTATTTCGTTTCAATCTGCTTGTATATGAACCGTTACGTATTATTAATATACCTGTGTATAATTTTGTGCAACATGGAATAAGTATTGTATTTTAATATTCATTATATAACAAAAGTTTCTAAGCAGATCAAATCAATAGATTGTTGTTTAACGTATTGTTTATCACAAACAACTTTTCACTTTTGAATAATAGCATTTAAACACCTACAGTTATCATTCCTAATGATTTGTGCCCGCGTCTGATAATTAACGCGACATTAACTCCATAATTAAAAGTGTTAAAATTACAACTCGTTCAAACTGAAATTATTTCACTTTTATTATTACATCTTGATTTCAATAAAAAATTGTGTATTTGTTTAATTCCACGTCTAACCTCCTAAATATTACGCTGTGAAGAATTTATTTTTAATGTAAATTTACAGGCTGAAACAATAACAAATAATAAAATCGCGGCGAAAATAAAAACTGTAGGACGAATGTAATTTATTATCCAGAGATTCGCATAAATGAATACAATTTACATACTTTTATATGTATTTTGTAATTGAAAGGAAAAGTACACACTATCGAGAAGACAAAGTACACACTATCGTTCGCGTAGCTATCAAGATTTCAGATAGGAAAAGTATTGACGACTTGCATGTTAATAACGGCATTATGGGCAAGTCTTAACTGTTAGTTATCTGACTAAGCAAGAATTACACTAATTTGTTCGTCCTAAGTAAGGAGTTGGAATAGAATATTTTATTTTAATTAATTACTGAGAACGTGCATTGAATAAATTAAAAACCATTTGACTTAATGTCAAGATTTCAACGTTATAAATTTCCTAGTCTTACGTGTGAGAACACACGTAATAACTTATTACCTGCCGAGGCTAATGAAGCTAGACTGACATTTAGCGATTCAACGCTTTATAGCCATGAACCAATAAATACGTTTGAATTGAAATTAACATCATGGAAAAATATCAACTAGAGTAGGTGGAGTGCTGTAACATGCATTTTGATGTGTCATTATTCCTAAAAGCAAATATGTTTACGTATGAAACTGTTCTTTCTTTAAAGATTTTTGCGATCTAGTCGTAACACGAAGTTGGGATTTAATTTACGGGAACTAAACCGTCTTTCAGCAATCGCCCTGTAATACAAATAAATCTACCATACCATATAAACTTACTCTGGAAGTAAAAATAGTATTGTCGTTATGTTTGATTTTTTGTATTTATGTGTGTCCGTTTGTTTATCTTGTTAGCTCATCCTGTTTGGTGTACAGAAGTTTGGGATTGAGAGCAAACAACTTAAATAAAAGTGGATTATGGAGGGGCCCTTAGGAAACACTTTTCTCCGGCTTTTCTCCCTTCGTTATTATTTTTCCATTAGGGTAACTTTTAAGACAGAAATATGTTTGGAGATGAGGTTATTGAGAATTATGGACGTTTTGTGCTGATACTTAAAAATGCCCGTCTGGCCACACTGTAAATATACCAGGTATAATAAGATAATTTAAAAACTTTCAATCGGGTCCAAATTTAGAACTAACGACAATTATAAAAATTTTTCGAGATACGTTGATTTTTATTTCGAACCATTATATTTTCAACCAACTAGGCTGAGTTCCACCCTAAAAATTTTAATAGGGAAGAGGGGTAAAGCGATACCTCATTTTAAAACTTATCAAATTCTGAATTCGACGGTTTTTTTTTCTTTTAATTTAATTTAATAATTTTCCAGAAAATGCACAAAAGATCTATTCCTTAGATAAAAAGAATAATGTGCTAATTTAGAAGATTTCAAAGTTAATTCCTTACTTCGATATTGATTGTTTTGTGTCCTTTGGTTGTTTTTAATCGTATTTATTTTTTGTAAAAAAAAAAGAAACAAAAAATAAAAGATACGGTTTTGAGATCGATAACGGTTCCAAGTATGGTTCGGTTCGATATACCAAACAATCTTTCCAATCATTGTGTTACTTTTTCAAAAATCATGTCTAATTTCGTATTAATTCGCATTAAGATAGTTTGCAATATAGCAGAATGAGTTGTTCATCGTTGTTGCCTAAGTTTTCAACGAAAGACGTCCAGGGAAACAGGTAAGCCATACTTACATTCGACATTTAGTTATCAAATTGGAGGAAACAGAACAGTCGCCAATAAAAAAATAATTACACCATGGTTCTCAAGCTGCACAAATAAAAGTTTTTAGACAAATTGCTATTAATAAAGTTTTTTGCCGGTTCGTAAAGCGGCCACAGAGATTGGCCTAAAACTCCAAAATTTCCATCCCTATAGGATGAAAATTCTTCAGTAACTTGGAGATGATGATCCAGATGGACTAATCGAATTTTGTGAATTTATGACTGCCCGATTTATCGCCCAGCCCCGACTCTTATTTGTTTCACTGACGAACCGACCTTTTATCTTTATGGATGTGTAAATAGACAGAACTGCCAATATTGATGTGACGAAAATTGTCATATTTTTAGAAAAGGTCATACTAAATATTCTGAAAAGGTAAATGTGTGGACCACTGTTTTGGGAGATTTCATAATTGGTCCGTTATTCATAAATGGAAATTTGACTGGTGACATGTATGCTGAAATGTTAGATTCAAGAACCATTAATAATTAGAATTAGAAAATCAAAAAGAATTCGATGGAAATCTTTCTTTAATAGAAGATTTACTCCATCTTCTACAAGATGGAGCACCTCCTCACTACGTACTCCCTGTTAGACAATGGTTGGATGAACACTATCAAAATCAGTGGATTGGTAGAAGAGGAGCAGTGGAATGGCCACCGAGTTCACACGACCTGACCACTTTGGATTTTTTCCTCTGGGGTTATTTAAAATCTGCAGTCTTTTTCGTTCTGATTCAGTTGAAGAGCTAAAAAAATAGAATTACTGAAGAATGTCGTCGCATATCCTGAGACACTCTTCCGAAAGTTCGAGAAGAGTTTAACAATAGGCTTTATTACTCTCTTGAAAATAACGGAAACCATTTTGAACACCTATTGTAAGAACCTCTTTTCAAATATATCAATTAAATCTTTGATAATGATCATTATTTTATTTCGAACTTTGGTAAAACTTCATTTTTTTATCGAAGAACTACCTTTTGTTCATTTTCTCGAAAAATGACAACTAAATTTAAAAAACAAAGTACCGTCGAATTCAGAATTTGATAAGCTTTAAAATGAGGTATTACTTAACCCCTCTTCCCTATTTAAATATTAGGGGTGGAACTCGCTCTGGCTTAAGGGTTAAAGCAACAAGGTTGAAAATTTTCGCAAAATGGTTACTCCTCGAAATAAAAATCGACGTCTCGTCAATTTTTGTAACTGTCGTTAGTTCCAAATTTAAACCCGATTGAAAGTTTTTAAATTGTCACCCGGGATATAATACAGTAAATATTATATAATAAGTAAAATAAAACATTACTTGGTATACCTTGGCATGACTCTGAGGATCATTACGGTGAGCTCATTGTCGTTAGCCTATCGTTTCCCACACGTAGTCAGTTAATGAAAGGTCAGGAGGTCTAGTGGACCATTCTGACTTCGTGACGCTAAAATTGGCACAAAATGTTAAATATTTATTAACAAAATACTCGTTAATGAAAAAAATTCTTTTTGCTCCTTTCACAATTAAAATGATCGTATGACACTATTGGTCAATCGGTGCCCTTCCAAATTCCACAATTTGTTACTTATTTAGATAATCAATTAGTTACTGATTTCAATTTTAATATAATTCAGTATCGTTTATTTTTGGGGCTGCTTTTTATTCGTTACGCTTGTATTAACATATTTATTAAAATTGGTAGGCTTATAAGGGCGTGAAGGCGAATAAAAGGAACGTTAATTTTTTATTTACTACCGTATCGAACAGTAACATTAAAACATTCTGGTGTACAATTTTACACATAATTCAGATAATTGCTTTTACATCGCTTTTTATTTCAACCATTTTCTGTTTTCAGATTATATGTCTATTAATCTATCTACAAATTTTATTACTGAAACGTCAAAATAGCATCGAACTAGGGTTGTTTTGATATGTCATTCATACCTGTGGTAATGTGTATGGTTTTTCACACAAGTTTGTTAAATGTTCTTAACATTGACTGAAAAGAGTGTTTACGAAAAACAAGCATAACTTGTAGTTAACAAGTCTCCAGCTGAATTTACACTCGTAGTGAAATCCGCTTTGGAATCGAGAACAAATTTGTTTGTTCATTATTACTATTTTTTCCTTTACCATAACAGTTGTTAGATGATAAAATGTAAATATTCTCATAAATCTGAAACGAACTAAAATTAAATATTCCAGAGCTAACTAACCTTATATCTTATTTATTTATTTATTTATTTGTTTATTGAACATTACATTGAATATAACTTCACATTTATTTGCAACCTCCTTGTTCAAATTTATCCACTTTCCATCAGCATTACAAAAACGAATAATGAAGCCAAAGTAATTAATCGAAGTAAAAAAGTAATTTAAAAATAATTATACAATCTGTAATTGAATTCCAGTCTATTTGTGCTGTACAAAATTAAACTCATTGGGTAATGGGTCTTACAAGTTATTAAACTCGTAAAAAAATAGTGAAATGTCATTACTAAATTAATTTTAAATATAATCAAGATTGTTTATTCCGAACAAAACATCACATATTTTTTTAGAAAGAACTGTGGTTGGTGAAGTTTTGTTTTAATAAAGATGTGATATTCGGGCAGAAAGGGAAATGTTTTTAAATTTTTTCTAGCCACTCAGTGGCCGT
Organism: Cryptocephalus primarius; assembly: GCA_963576515.1. Taxonomy (NCBI): domain Eukaryota; kingdom Metazoa; phylum Arthropoda; class Insecta; order Coleoptera; family Chrysomelidae; genus Cryptocephalus; species Cryptocephalus primarius. The sequence goes on from OY754937.1 coordinate 3,210,353, forward strand.
GCAGAATTTAAAGATCTCGGTGCTCAAAAGATGCCTCGGAATTAAACAAAATAAGCCTCACCTCTGTTTTACATTTTCTCGGAAAGAGAAATTCGCGGCTTTCTAACATTCTTCTGAACTGAAACAAGGTACCAGTTTTAAGTGGTCGAGAAGTGCCTTAACATTTCTGGACCTATTTCGAAGGTCATAAATTTATTTAAATTTGTGACAGATTTAACACAACCCATCACAATCTTATCAAAATGTTTAAAATCGTCTGCAAAATTTCAACCAGACCTATATATAATAAGCAGAAAATAATTTATGTGTAAAGAAATTTTTAATATACCATGTTTTGAAGCACACAAAAAGGTATAAAATATTTTTTTCTAGCCCAGTACAGTTTGTACTCCAAACTTAATAAGCTATGACAAAGGTTGAAATCGTAATTTAACCCAAGTGGTGGATCAAATTAAAGTCGTTGGTTAATGTCCCAACTACACTTAACCGAATAACTTATACTAAACAATTTAACATGTGCCGATAACCGCATCTAAAGAATAGAAATGTTTTGTTTGAAAGTTGGAGTAAGAGTCTTTTAAGATTGACCATTGAGGTCTAACAAATGAGAGATGCCCAGGAAATCATTTACAATATACGAGTCGTGGGTAGGGGGTCAAATACACTTGTTAGGAGTACCCTTGAAGATGGGGGAAATTAGGTAATAGGGCACCCCATTGGGACCGCAGATGTTACAGTGGTATTAAGAAGACCCATATCATCAAGGTACCCTCTCGTTTTTCTTTTTAAAACTACTAGTATTTTCCCAGCTACTTTGCATATAGTGCATATAGTTTGACTAGGCTGAGCGTTTTTTCTTTATCACTGCTAATAAATAAAATTCGCCGAAATGATGTTTTTAAAGACTACGTACCCTGCGAGCATCATTCTCGACAGAATGTGGCTAAATGTCTTTCATAATCTGGTCATTTCATAATAAACAATTATCGGAATCTAGCCAGTACGTGGCCACATAGAGGACTAACACAATATGACATTTTCTGTATGAGGAAAATGCAGCTAGCAAAATCAGCCGGAATCCAGCCATATAAAAATTGTTTTGTCTTGCAAAAATGTCATACACGGCAGATTTATGTCAATGTTACTAAAAAACATGAGGTAATAAGTGTAAAAATCAACATGGCAAACATTTGGAAAACATTCGAAAAATCACCATTTTTTTCCTAAAGTAATTCGGCATCTGCTACAATGCATGTGCGTCTGCCAACGATTTTTTTTTGTCTATTTTGCAATATGTAGTGTCTATTTAAGTTGGAACCATATGGAAATTTTTTTAGTTATTGGTTTTATGAAAGAAAGGTATTCTTGATAAAGAGTTCTGCAAGAACTGAAATCCAAAATGAAACGATCAGATATCAATTCTTTGTAATCGTATACGAGGTTCTTCAAAAAATAAAAATTTTGCTGAAGAGTAACGTATCTTTATTGTTCATAAAATCGAAAAGTGCATTAAAGAATTAATCAGAATTGTAGACTACATCCAGATATACGATTACATGTATTTAGCATGAAAACTCAAATGATGCAGTTTTTTTGCAAATTTTTCTACACATTGATTCTGTTTGAAAACATTGTATTACGTGCTTTGACATTAATTGGCAAACATTTCTTGCCAATGCATTCTAAATTTCTCCGTCTTCTTTGTTTATATCCTACATTACATTAAATGATGTCAAACATTTCTTCCTAATTCATCCTTCATCTTAATTAATTTTCCTCTTCTTTGTTTAAAAAAAAAAATGTTTGACGCTGAACGTCAAAGCGCCTTGTAAAGAAAAAATAGAAATTGTATTGATTGTGGGAGACAACTATAAAAGGCGTAGAAAAGCAGCAGTTATTTTTAATAATAACCGTGGGCATAGAAAGACATTTAACAGTTACAAAAATATTGAATAAATTTAAGAGTAATTGAAGTACCCAAATGAATTTAATAAAAAAGGCCGATAGCTAATTACCAATTAATACACATGAGTTTGAAGTGATGTTTTCTACTGTAGAAGAAAACTGTAAATTGTCATTGCGCAAAAGGCGTTTAGGTTACAAAATAAAGCAATCAGTAAAGTACAGTATTGAAAATAGAATCAATGTATAGAAAATACAGTCTGTATAAAAAATACAAAACCTGAGTTTTCATGCTAAATGCATGTAATTGCATATGTAAATGTACTTATCAATTCTAATTAATTTCTTTGATACACTTTTCGATTTAATCAAAAATAAGGGTACGTAACTCATGAACAAAAAAAATTTTTGACGAACTCCATATACGACTGCAAAAAATTAATATCTAAAAAATTATCTTATAATTGTTTCATTTTTGGTTTTTGGCCATGCAGAACTTTTTGGGTAGAATAACTTTTTTCATAAAACCAATAATAAATAGTTTTCCATGTGGCTCCAGCTTAAGCAGATACACTGTACTTTAAAGGTAGATATTTGGATACTATTTCCTAATATTCCCACTTTTTTAACACTACAATAAATTTTGAGGCATTACTTCTATGTCTGCAAACATGTATGTCAAGGTTTGATAGAGGCATATCTTAACAAAAGCTTAGTCATATATTTGACTATCGGTCTAAAACAGATTTTTTTTGCAGAAATACTCCTTTCACAAAAACTATTGATGGCTATTTCCGACACTGTAGGTCTGTTTACTGTAAATGTTTACCTGAAATATTCACGTTTCGGACACCAACTGTTTCGGTCCTCTACCCGACCTCTTGCAAACAGTATTTCCAAAAATTTGCATGAATATATACTGTATGAATATAATATTTACTATATACTATGTATACTCTATAAGGTACAATTATATATGGGGTCCCAAAATTAACGCTAGATTTGAATTTGCCGACATTTTTGCAGTAAATTGTTTTCAACCCAAGAAAAAGAAAAATTTGACAGCTGAGAGTTTAGGGTTAGTAAAAATGGGGCGTTATATGATACAACAACGTGTTTTTATTATTGAACTATTTTTCAAAAAATTATGAAAGTTTGGCGGCCGCAGTTCAAAATTTTTATTCAAAATATGGTCAAAATAGTGTTTTAACTTCGTCAATTTTGAAAAGATGAATTGAAAAATGTAGGGAGACTGAATCAGCTGGAGACGCTAAACACACCAGTCTTCCAAAAACTAGCCGTTCGAATGTCAATATCGAAGCAGTGCCTGAGAGTGTTGGTGAAAACCCAGGACATCAATTCGGCATCGTGGACAAGAATTTCAAATTTCAAGAAGCTCTCTACAGCGTATGCTCACAAAAGATCTGTGCCTCCATGCTTACAATATTCAATTAACGCAACAGCTGAAGCCTAATGACCATGAATAGCGAAGAGAATTCGTGCCCGAAACAGTTTGCAATGTCCGATACAGGAATATACGACAAAGATACCAGTCAGGCCGGATTTGTCTACCAATGGTTATTACATAGTACCATAAGTTATTTTTTTAAATATCAAAATGACAGAAATGTATTGTTCACTCTAAAAAACCAAGGGATTGTATGCGTTTTCATCGATCATGCGCTATGATTGATTCAGTCAAAACGGTCTGCCACTAAATTTCAGTGGGTATAATTTCTTTAAATTTAATTTCCCACTAGTGAAAGATTTTTTAAAATCATTCGTAAACATATCATATTTTTTTAATGCATATTTTTTAATGCATTTTAATCATATTTTTTTAATGCAATTTGGAAATCAGTTTCCCAGTCTGGTGCACAAGTGCAACGCTCAGAAATAAGTTTTCCGCCTTCGAATACCTCTCAAATTCACATATTAAATTTAGAGACATCTGAAACTCATTCCACCAGATCTATCGGACGATCTATACAACTCTCCACTTTAGTCATCCGTACTATGAGAATTCGCCAAACATGTTTGGTCGGCAGAAATGTGTACTTTTTCTTACATGCATTTATGTGATCGTAGAGGTTTTCAAATCTTAAACTGTGTTCAGATGTAAAACAACCATACAAACAAAACAAAAAAAGCTTTTTAAACGAAACACATTTGGGGACAAAATTTGGATTATCTACTTTTAACCTTGTTAAAATTCATGTTTTACTCGAACAGCAGAGCTCCCCTAAAAAGCATCAGATCCTCTTGCTCTCCGTTTTACTCATCCGAATAAAATAACTGAATTAACCTAGTGTGTGTAAATCATCAAACAAGAGGGACCCTTTCGCACCTCATAAATAATTCATCGCACACTCAGTCAAAATCAAAACACTAGGATTTCGTTGCGTTTACAGTTACCCGAACATGTAGTTTAATATTACACTGGATTATTTATTACTCGCAGGACCCAATTAACGAGCCATGTTTAGCATCGAAAGGGTGACTGAAGGGTAGCGGGAGAAGGTGAGCGGACATCGACGGATTCGTACAAGTTTTATTGTAAATCGCTTCGAAAATAGAATTGATGTAATCAAAACAAAGTTCTCGGGTATCTAGAAACTTGGCGGGTAATAAAACAAAAGGAAAACACATTTGCGTATGGAATGATTAATGTTGGTGGTGTTTTTTAAATAAATATGACTGCGTGACTATTTGATTGCGTTTTAGATTCAATAAATAGTATAGATATTGGGTTGTCTTTACAGATAATGAGAAAAGTAACGTTTGAAAAAAAAGTATTAATGAAAAGCATATCACTGAAGAATGTCCCTAGGTGTATTTCTAGTAGAAAAAGGGAGACCAGGTATACGATTCCATTTTCAATTTTTTGTCTAAAAATCAATGTTTAATTAATTGAAATGAAGTACTTAATGTTTTGTTGATAAGTTGTATATGACTTTGTGCTTAAGTAAATTAATAAAACAAAGTTTTTATTGGGAAAAGTTCGTCCACAATATAACATTAATCAATAACTTCAAGTAATTTTGCCGGATTCCTTGTAAACTACATTACAACTAATAACATAATTTATTTTCGGTGTATACAAGTAATGTTCCCATGTTCTTATAATTGCTAAAGCTCACTCTACCATGTAAGACCCTTACAGCAATCCTTCCTCTTCGATAAGGTACAACTACATTGCTTTCTACTTACTTGTTTTGGCTTGCCTTGGTTTCGTTTATTTTGTCACTGCACTAGGACTTTATTGTATGTGTCAGCTAAATTTTTTCAGTGGAAACCAATTTTCAGTGGTAGGTCATCCATAATTTAAAGAATTAATGTTGTAAATGGGCAAAATTTTCAACGATTTTTCAGCCTTTGGTGTTTAGTGCTTCCGAGCCAAATGCCACGTAATGGTCCGAGCAATCCAGGCATATTCCAAAATTCGCTCCAAAGGCGAACATATCTGCAAACTATTGCTTACCGTGAGTCCAGCTGTTTACATAACTAACCAGCTACTTTAGGTACCATTTTGAGCGAATCCTTTTGGTGCTATCAAGGGACGTTTTTGGGTTTCATTTAGGATTTGTGCCATTCAAAAATACATTCCTCAAATGGTACACAAATTTGATGTGTCCATTTTATACCTTTGTCAGATGAGGTACGCCCTCTATATAACTATACAAGATTTTAAGTAAACTATAATAAACATTATTCTTTTCAGCTAAATATCTCAATTACAGTTATCCAACTGCAAGGTCAGTTTTGGTAAAATCTCATTTTCGAAAAGAAAATCCCCAACGTAATCTTATTCAGTATGAAAAACTGTTCTCAATTGATAGTCGTGGTACATTGTTTATTACTTGATTTTTAAATATTCGTTTCACATAACATCATTATGTAAAATAAATAACACCTTATTTAAAAACAACATTAACATAAAGTTTTTAAAGTTTTGTCTGGTTTTCCTTTTATTTCATTGAATATGATGATTTGGTTTGAGAACTTCGCATTTATTAAGAAATCTACTGGGATGTTGACACAATATTTTAGCATGTTATTTCCTAAACAGGCAAAACCTTGGATTGCTCCACGTGTATTCTTAATTTCCATGCATTATACACCTTACCTGCAGTAAATTTCCATCGAGAGAAATCTACGAGAGTGAGACTTCTCTCTCTCTCTCTCTTCTGTCCACGGCCCTAGTCAGGGCTTGGTGACTCATACGTCATCGACTGTTTTTTAAATGGCAATACTAATTTTTGTAGACTATTCTTCAAGGGTTACTCAAATTACATATGCATACCAAATATCAAATTTTTATTGTCGTTTAAAAGATATTTAGCAAACATCAATCAATTCGAAAAATGAAGGAACGTGATTCAACTCAATGAAATACGTCAGGGAGTTTAAGAATAAAATGTCAAGAGGTATTTGTTAGTAGTGTATTTGCAAAATGCCGTACTTAACTAAACCCATAAGATTGAAATTTTAGTGATGTGATTGGCTACGAAGATAGGACAAGAACATAAAATGAAGTTATTCATTTATTCAGAGAGAAGGATTCTGAATTAGCACCCATATCGCAGAGTACCATAAACGAGATTGAAAAACAGTTTTAAGAAAAACAAATAATCATCAGAATGCCCTCAATGATGATGTCAAAATGAATAAACTCCACTCTCTCTTCAAGAAAATCCTCATATCCCCAGTAGGTAGGTACCTAGAGAAGTCGAAAAATTTCAACCCAGAAATTTCAACCTTATAAAATGACCATCCTCCAGGAACTCACAGAAGATAATCCGGATAGAATACTCCAGTTTTGCAAACAAATTATGCATCTATTAAAGAGAAATGTTGTAAACATAGAAAACGTCCTGCTTCCTGACGAATCAATGTTTACGTTAAGTGGCGAGGTAAATCGTTAAAATTATCATTATTGGGCACACAACAACCTACACTAGACTAGGGAAGGCCACAGTTAGCATCAAGAAAAAGTCATTGTTTTGGAAGGGATTGTTGGTGATCAAGTAATAGGACCAATTTTCTTCCAAGGAGATATTAATGAAGCTGTATATTTAGAATACCTGCATGAAGAACTGGTTCCGAATTTGGCTACTCTGTTTCCTGATCCAAAAGAAACCTGTGTCCTGAATAGAAACAACTGGTTTCAACAAGACGATGCGCCTCCCCATTTTGCAAGACGTGTCCGTGAGTATCTGGATGATGTATTTCCAGGCAGATGTTAGAACAGGATCTTTAAAATGGCCTCTCAGGTCTCCGGATTTAACTCCAATGCACTATTTCTTATGGGGGTACTGAAAATCAAAGTTTTTAAGATCAAACCGTGAAAAATTAAGCAGTTACAGCAACGAGTAAAACAGGAATGTAGGCTAATTTCCGAGGATGTAGTTAAAAATGTCCAAAACGAGTTTCAGTTCCGTTTGAGATACTATCGGTTAGTCAACATAGTCGAAATGGACAACATTTTGAGCATTTATTGAAGAAACATATTAGAGTTGGTATCAGATAGATTAAGTTGGTCAGATTTCTTCATTTACGAATTAGTTGATGTTTGTTAATATCTTTTATACGACTAGTAATAAAATTTTGATATTTGGTACGCATGTGAAACTCGATTATACCCTTTAAGAATAGTCATAAGAAAATAGAATTGCCGTTTATAAAAAATAGTCATGACGTCGTATTTCAAATTTGGCACACGCTGTATAATACTTTCTTACATCAAAAAACGCGCAATTCAAAATACTAATCCACCTGGCCGAGCATATTTCCAACAAAAAAAATTGTCTTTGATTTACTTAATTTATGTCAAGTTAGAGACTCGCACTGTATTTCTTGGGTTGTTACAACGTAAAATTTCACTTAGAAGAACCATAGTTGTTCGAGAACGTCTTCAGTAATATTTTCTTGCGTAAAAATCAGCAATAAATTAGCAATCAATATTTGTATATGAATAAAGCGAGAAATTATATTTTCAGTCATAGTGAAGTGGAAGGGATGTTTTTAACCAGGGCCTATTTCTCGTTCAACATCAATTAATTAGCGATAAATTATGCAAATTAATCATTCTGATACCAGTTGTCCCCAGATATTGATGCACTGTGAGGTTGAAAGTAGGATAACCAAAGCATTAATTTTTTGCGTAATATATTAGCAATGAATTATGAGTTAGGTTATAATATTGGTATATACAATAGAGTGAGTACAGTAAATTTATAGACATTATATGTAGCCTTTGGTGGAACTCAATTCTCTACATTATTGTTCAATTAATTTGATTTATTTTTACATTATCCTGTATATACGATATTTCTTTACATTTTGGAATAAAATATGTATTGTAGAGGATACTGGCTTAGAATCACGCACCATATTTTTTTTATTCGAAAGTGTGTGCAAAAAATTAAAAAGCATGATTACTTACATCCGACGAGAAGACGACTTTGTTGATGTCATTCAATTAATTTTTAATTAATTCAGATATTTGCATTGTGTTCAGCCAATTTCAACGAATCAACATTGTTAATGTATATGTGTAGAAACGTTTTAATGTCGTACTGCAAATTAAATTTTTTGTGGTTATGCGGTTATCCGATTATTAATAGAATAAAATGACGTCAAAGTGTCTTTGGTTGTTCTGTGGTTTGGTGAATTGTAAATTTAAATTCGCACCTATTTAATTCTAACCATATTTAATATAAATATATATAAATTTTACCGAAACCATGTTTTTAAGGAAGAAGCCTTTATAATTTTTATATGACATTTTAGGAAATGGCCCCACTACTCCTGCTTTCACGAAACATTTTATTTGGAAATAAGTTGGTTTGAAAAATGGTGATTTTTTAGACAATATCATGCTGAATGAAATATGTTTCATATGTAATCAATATACATATAGTAAAATTGTAAACAGATTTTTGTCTGTCTGTGCGTTATCATGCAAATCCTCCACAATGTTTGAACCAAATTAGAAGCAGTTTCCAATGAAGATTGAGATAAGCTTTGGATAGAACTTAGTGTTTGTTTCGCTTAAATCGGTTGACAAATAGAAAAAATATGCCAATTTATTCTGCATTTCGCACACTCGATCATGAAAATCAAACTGACAGGCTATGATGGACCTTTCTCTTCTTTTAAATCGGTTGACAAATGAAGGTATGTGATTAGAAAATTTCTCTTTCACGCGTATAAAGTGGGGAAAGGGACGAGCGAAAGGGTGCATCGGATAGTGATCCAAAGATAGTTGTGTCAATCTCATATTATGTAATAAAAAAGGAAAACCTGTGCTAATTTTTGTAATACCAATTGTAACAGCATTTTTCTGGTACACTAGATATTTAAACGTCTCAAACCTTCACTATTTTACTTTGACAAACACAGTAGGTACTTCCAATAATTTTTGGAAAATCATCTGCAATGATCAGCAACCAAACATACGTTATATCAACAACACATACCTTATTTTGGTGTTAGATCAGACCTATTACCATAGGCTTCACAAAAGTGGAAAAACAACTTTTTAGTACCGAACCATAGAACCTTAAATTTGAAAAACCTTATATTCCATGGATCTAGGATTATCTGGAAAGGTTCATGATCCAATTGAAGCTTTAAATTTCGAGAAATTTTTACAAAAACGGTGTACTGTTTTTAAATGATAGCCACATGCTAGATTAGGTATTGCATCATACTTATTGTCAAACAAAACGATTTTGTCCTCTTCACTCTTCGGACAACATCGCGTTTGTCCAGCATTGCAGCACCAGAATCGTTTTCGTGGATGTAAATCATGGCTTGGTGTTTCCTAGTTAAATTATTATTGTCATCCTTAATCGTTGGTATTTATCAATAACTCTGCATATTTGCAGTGCGACATTAATACTGTAAAGGCAGAGGTTTTTGAGGACCTGCTTGTATATTAAATTTTTTTAAATTATCACAATTCAGATTTTTTTCTGATAAGCTGGTTATATTTTCCTAACACATTCATTTCGGCAGACCCTTACCTTATTGCACATGGAATTTTGATAAAAGCTATTGATTACTAGAAAGTACATGAAATAACTAGTTCGAAAACATTATTAAACAATTTTAATTTTAGGAAATGATCCGTTCAAAAGTTATAGCCTTTTGAAAATGCGATTTTCCGTAAGAGGTTAACTACATGAAAATTAAAAACTCATATATATGTCAAAAAATCACCACTCATCAATAAAAAACCGTAGAAAACGATAAGCTTATATTCAATTTTCGCTTTTCCTTTTACTATTTGAGAAAAAAATTATTTTTCGTCTAACCTCACTTTTCGGCGAACCGCTATTTGTATACCGCTAAGTATGAGGGGACACCAATTTCTTATTCTGCTACATCCGTGGAATGTCTTCTACACGTGTCGTACTAACTTTCACGCGATATTTGACAATAACAAATATAAATTAACAAATTTTTATGGACATGTCCATTTTCATCGGATTTTCCATTTATTTCACATGGATCATGAAAATAATCGCAGGGTGCAACACGACGATAACACTTAAATAGTAGTGGTTAATTGACCGAGGAGAACGCATTGAAACCGTATTAATTTGTAATTCTGCTTGTTTTTCAATTTAGAAATATTATAAAATACCAGTTTCTGCGTAGAATCCCGCGAAAAGCAGAGTTGGGTTAAGTGGTTTGGTTTTGTTTGTTTTTTTTATAGAAACGTTATAAAGTACGACATAAACGACATACGATATAAAAGACGACGGTCATTTAGCCACTACCATATCTCCGCTAGGCACACCCACGTTTAAATTTTCACAATGGCGAAGGCGCCAACACCGCGCCGTTTATAATCGTTTTTTCACTCTTTTCTCCACTCTTTTCACGGAATTTGAATATCGGCGTATAGTTAAATAATCAAACTTTACTATTATCGTTTAACCCATGAAAATAACAAACGAAAACATTTATAAATTTCACTTTGAAAACTGGCAAATTTGACAAAATATCTCACTTTTTTTTCTGAAAAACTACTGGTTTCCTAAAGTTAAGTGTTTCCCCTCTTTTCATCTCAGTTGGCATCAATGATCGCTTTGTTGGACATCTAACTCGTTTTGCTCGTGAGACACAAGTTTGACTCTTCGGTGAAAATGAAAGGTTTTCGATCAAACCAAACTTGCACAGGTACCGCGTCGAACTTTCGATGAGGTGCAAACCTCCTGGACCTCCCACAAACATGTAAAATTTTTCAACGATAAGATGTTCCGTCGTCTCCATTCTGTCGACTGTTCGAAAAGTATCAGCAAGTATGGCGGAGGCCCGTCGTCGCCCCCCATCACGCCCCCCGTGTCGGCGGGGGTCTGGAACTGGTACTCGAAATTCGTTAACGTCAAGAAGAGGTACATCCTATCGCCGAAATCGTTGCTGAGGAAAACGCTATTGGTAACCAGCGAATTTTATTAGATGTTAAAACATAAAAATGTCGGGACCCATCAAAATATTTACACATAGTAAAGTTAATCTCTGGGGAATGTAGCCGAGCGCTGTAATAATTGTTAGACATCAAGCCTACACACACGCTTACATTCATTACTAGTCGAACCGAGTCGATTAATTAAAACTTTGTTTGCGAGGTTCGCTCGTGGGCCGCCTGCCAAGACATGGAATTCCTGAGATTAAGAAGTTCACGCTTCGATTTTCACACGTCACTTTTTCCCAGTGGCAAACAATCGACATTTAAGCTGTAAACGAGACAGATTTTAATTAAACCCCTCGTAGCGACGGAAATGAGGGTTCTTTTAGGGTACGACGTAATACGTTTCGAATCTGCACGAGTGGAGGGTTGAAGCACGAGCTGAATCGAGGCTCCTCTATTAAAAAGTAACTATTCTCAACGTGTTGTGTTTAAAATATACTTTTTCTACGTTTATAGCTAGATTTAGTAGGAAAAGCGTCAAAAATTAAAAAAAAATCCAGAAAGATTACCAATACTGCAGTTTACAATATAAAATAAATAGTAAACAAAGGACAATCGACAGTACTGCCTTTGTTATCTGCACCAATTTTAATGGGCACCACTAGTGTGACTGCTGAAAAAACGGTGGTTATAAGTCTATAAATATTGTAGCAATTTTACACGCGAGTGACACAAAGAGGTTTTTACTCTACTCTAATGTCAACATTAACATTCACATTAACTGCTTTTTTCACATCAACAACAACCTATACGGTGCGTTCGTTACACTGCAAGATACCTGGAGTTAATCTGTTATTCCAGGCTCATACAGTTCACCTTTTTCTTCAAATAGTACCTGCTGTGCTGTTGAAGCTCTCGTTCGAGCCTAGTCATTCGAGCCATATCGCTTGCTGCATGTGCAGTTATATTTCCTATTACTCCAAACATTTTCAGAATGGATGAAAATCCATCATTGAACATCGAAATAGCGAAGTAATTCGATAGTTCAATGGTTTTCAAACTATTGTGGAGGTGTTTCGGAGCAGAGTGTCAACGCAAGGCCACGTATATTAGCTCCAGAATTTCTTTAAATCTAGTGGGAGTAATCCTGCTTGAAATTGGTCATGTTCAATCCCCTGGGCTCTGCACGACGATAAGCGCACCAGCTCTCTGCGCCGTTTGTATAGTTTGCATGGTTTGGATTTTCGCCACTCGAACTCAGATGAGAAAATGCATCGAAAATTCTTTTACTTACATTACATCCACGTTAGCTTGATGTCTCATGATAGTATTTTTAGAGTTTATTATTTAAGTTGTCAATTAATTTCATTGTATCTTTACTTTTTCCTTCGAAACCGTTGTTTTGTTTCTTTACATTACGGCATCGTGGTCTCATTCTTTTTTTTTTCAGGTATAAAGAGCACTCCAATTTTTCCGTAGGAACAGCCTACGAGGCTAAATTCAATATTCCTTTATATTTGACACTATCACCATCGCCAATATTCCGCATATATTTCACTTCGAGGGATCAAACATTTCTTTTACATCACCTACTTCCACTTTTGTTACCGATCCAGCGTGACTTATATGTCAATCATCATGCTGTGAGAGCCATTCTTCGTAACTTTCATGATCGCTATCTTTTTTGCCCCAGTATTGACTACTCTGATAATATGATAACATGAATCGACAACCTTTTTATTATATTTTCTTCACGTTTTTAACGGATCACCTCCAGAAACCTTCAAATTTGTATCTGGTTTTTATTCCTCTAATGCCAGCCTTTTCTCCTTCCAGGACTCTTCTTACGCTAAATTTAAAAAACAGATTCTGCAGTTTCCCATAATTTCGTAAGTCATCAGCAATATTTTAAGAATATAGTTTGCTCATTAGATCCAGCAGCGCACAAAAAAGGATTCATTCCATTTATTCCTATACCCAGAATTCGCATCACGCCCAACATACGTCTATTTCCTCGATTTCTAATCCAGGATTCCAAATCCAGAATCGATGCACAAACACTTGCTGTCACACTTTATAAACATTGCGTTTCACCAATTATAAATCATAAGTTTTGTCTACGCAAGTTTCTCGCCGACGAGCATCTGCTTTTAGAGAGCTGTAGTTCAGTAATTATTTGAGATTCATACTTGAAATTTTAGAATGGGAAGAAGATATGCACTATCGAAAAATGCAAAAAAATTTTAAAATCCATTTTTTGAAAGTGTCACGCTAGTTGCGCCCTTTAATATGGTATGCACTTGATTAAGTTTCGTTAATTTTTTAGTCGATCGTTGTCACCAATTTGAATTTTAGATTTTGTTCGAACAGTTTCAAATCAATTGAAAAATGCCGCAATCTAGCAGTATTGAAAAGCATAGCTTATAATTAATAAAACGGTCTAACTTGAAGTTTACATAAGGAATCCCTGTATGGAAAAATCAAAAATAGTAGATTTTTGACTATAGGTGACATCCATCCAGGTACACGCTTTACAGGGACGTGGCAATATTTTTTTACATGTAGTGTTCAAAAATGGTTTTAAAAATTGACGCTTACAAAACAGTAAACAATTTTTAAAATCTTGAAAGTTTTTGTGACTATTAAAAACTGAAGTTATATGTATATTGTGTATTACACACCAGCGAAAAGCGGAGTGAAGACGACTTGCCTCCTTTTTTTTTAATGTCGCACGCCCACATGTTCTTCCTCACGGTCCCGAATTACTCCATGGGTTGAGGAATTCCATATGGTTTCTTTTTTACTTCCGTTGTTACAAATTTGCGATGCAGGAAACGCGAGGAAACCGCAGAGCATGTAGCGTGTTACTACGAAGGTCTATCAAGGCCAAGGTTTCTACTATTTGAGGTATCTACTATTTCTACCACAGTAGATCTAAAGAAATCGCTATGGGAGAAGTCGTTTAGGTCCACAGTCCTCATAGTTTCTAGCTATTCTTGAACGAATATCCTGCCTTTTCTTCTTTATCCGGTTCTTTTCCACTGGATTAATTATGTGTTGACGCCTTCATTACTTGTCGATCCAGTAGACTTTGGTATACAATGAGCGCACCAATATAAGCAAAACTAAAACTGTGGCCATTACCAAAAATCCACTCATATAATAACTTCCCATTGTTCTACCCATCTAGTACTCACACACCTGCAAAGATCTATGCAGTCGAGTTTGTCGACTCTAATGCTCTATTCTACTCTAATTTGAGATTAGGTTAGCAGTCATAGGAAATTTGTGTGCTCTAATAAACAAATAGGATAGACTGTAAAGCCACAATATGCTAAACTTGCAATATACGAACATTGGTATATGGAATGGAGACGCAAGATGGTGCAGTCAAAATTAAAAACATGCCGCAGGCTTTTTAAATCATAATGCCAAGTTGCATATACGAAACACGGAGGGATCGTATAAGAACTGAACGTAAGGAAACAATGTGGAGTTCAGGACATTATGAGGTGGGGAAGCGTTGACATATTCACATAAAAAGGATTGGCTGTAATCAGGTCCCCACCGCATTAGATGGGAAACACCTTTCAAGAGGTGGAGGGATAGTTAGCAGTCAAGTTGTGAGGAACTCAATTAATTGCGTAGATCACATCGAACCATTTTGACTATATATTGTATATCCATTATAAGACCCTTATCGGTCTTAAATAATATGGATCATGAATCCACTATGGAGGAACATTAGAAGGACAATCAATTCATGCTCATCAAAACCTTTTGGGGTGTTTTCTTTCCAACTATCAAACTCACCGTAATCGATTTCACTTCAATAAAACGATATAATTTACAAAAGTTTTCCAACTCGGGTTCAAGAAAGAGTTTATGAGAGGCCGTATTTGAAAACGGTACATTTCACTTTACGCTTTGTACCGTATATTTCGTTTTCTACCGTTTCTAAAAAAACAAAATAGTCTTTTACGATGTGTTTTTCGATTCATCAGTTTGAGCAATGGGATAAAGGCTATTATTTGATCAAATGAAAGGGATCGAGTACGAACCGGGAGGCTTTGGAAATGTCACTTATCTGATCAATATGTGCTCTGTAAGTTTATTTAATTCTTTTTTCTTTCTTTGTTACAGCTACCAGTCGTCGATCCGTTTTTGGAGAAGGTCAATATATCAGATTTAGGTGAGTTCTATTTATTTTCTATTTTGTTGCTTAGGCGATGTTTAATTGAATTTTTGCAAAGTGGAATTGTTCGAACATGAATGATTTGGGATTGTTTTTAAGTGGTTTTAGAAAGGGTCTAGTATAATTGGGCTAAATTACTTAAATGTAGAAGGGTTGAAAATGTGGAAAACGTGGACGAGCCGAGCGAATGCAGATAATGAAATGAATCTTAATGAATCAGTTCTCCTTCCTTTATATTGTACCAGTTAAATTTGGGCCATATTCAGTTTAGCGTAAATTTTAATAGTTTCAGAAACGATTTAACTTAATCCATGGTGTTTAAAGGTGTTTCATATCACGTATGCGGTTTATTTGTTTTAAAAACCGCCAAAGCAAGGTTCATTCTCATAAATCAATTCATCAGATTTTGACCCATCTATACAACACCGTTTAGCAACCCTACCACTCTTGGATCCTTTTGGATAATAATGGAGATCATAAAAAATCGTAATACCATAGAACATTACATGCGGTACATATTTTTAAAACGTTTCATAATGTTTCTGTTAGAAGTAAAATGTTCCAGTTCCACACGAATTTCCGCAAAGAAAACTCAATTTCTTTTTTATTGAATTCACCGTAATAAACTGTACCGTCTAACAGTGTTGGTCTAATTTTACGCGCCAATACTCCTTGGTATATTGCCTTGTATTTCAGAATAAACAGGTTGCCTTGTTCTCAATTTAACACGAGGATGGTTGGGTAGATTATGGAGGAAAACACGTCGGTTATATATTTTCTTAGAGGAACCAATTTCCATTCTCTATTAAATCGCTGCAGATTTTAACATTTGTCGTATATGAAAGTTCTTTGGGGAAATTTAGTGTTTCCTAATATAAAAAGCTACTAACTTATATCGGTTGAGTATCCTGGTAATGAAATCAGACCAGGAAAATGTCACTGAAAATAATTTTTTAGATGACTATTTGAATTTCTTTTTTTAAAACTTTTGGATAAAGGTTATCAGGAAACATTTTAACCAATTTTTCGATGATTTACACCTAAAATCAGTTTGTAAAATGTTCTGAAACTTCGATAACTTCGGCATTTCGATTGATATGCAAATGAAAACGTGTCAGTCTAATCGTAAAGACATTTGATCAGTGGAGTTAATACAAAACTCTAATTACATGCACCATATGTATGACCTGGCCTGTGTTACTATTTGTAGTGGTTTTCTCGATACCGAATGTAAACGCCTTTAAAATCGAAATAATACGTCAGCTACAAAGCTACCTTAGCTTGTACGTTGCTTTAAACTCCTCTTAATATAACGAAGAGAGAATTAATCAAAACTCTCTACATATAAATGACGATTAGGAAATATAGATTTAAAAGATAACATAAACGTTAACAACTCGGGGAGGAATGAAAACTAAGTTTGTAAATTTCTTCACAAAAACAGTCGATGTGACAACTCTTCGGTATGTCTGTCCTCTTATGTCAAAATTTTGCTATGAATCCTATGGCCTACCTCGCTGTCTCCCATTAGAGGTTTTCCAATGTTTAGTTAAACTATCGGTTAAACCTCGGTCATTGGCAATATATATGTAATGAATAAAATAAAAAAATTCTGGTGGTATATAACATGCCCAGTCATCAGGTATTGCCCAGGCATTATTTTTTTATTAAAATTATGTTTTATATATATATATATATATATATATATATATATATATATATATATATATGAATGTGATTTTTTTTTGGTAAATAAAATTAATAATAATATTTCTTCCCGTTTTCAATCTACGATATTTAAGGTGATTTCTTGAATAAAATTGATTCAGTTTACCCTGACGTATCCAACTTATACAGGTTAGTATCAGTTATTTCAATTATTATAGTGTTTGGAATTGGAATATTACACACTTTTTTCAACTTCTTTCCTTCAACTACAAGAAACCATTTCTCGACAGCTCCTTATATCTGTAATATACCTATACCTATAATTATCTTATACCTATATACTTATACCTATATATAATTATCTTATACCTATAATTATATACCTATAATAATCTGCATACACTCTAATGTCGCTGTCAACTCTTGATACTGTTGTTATGAACATGGTTATGGAAAATGGTCGTGGTCCTCCGGAGAGGCCACGGTGAGGTACTCCTCGGTGGTAATTATTTTGATGACATCAGTTTTTGTAGAAGTTAAACGTCAAACTTTCTAAATAATCACCGTTTCCTCTCGGGCAACAATTTATTCTTCTTCGAAAATTAAAGTTCACTCTATCCAATAACTGCTGATTGTTTCTAATCAATGTGCATTTATCTATATTCTGCTTGAGACGTAACTGACAAGAAATACAAAAATTTTTCTAATGTTTCCCAAAGAAAGAAGTCACACTTGTTGCGGTCTAGTGATCGTGGAGGCCAAACTTGTGGACAATTATTTCCTCTTCCAATCTACTTATTTATATACTGGTGGTTTAAAAAATCTAGCAATAGAACTAAAATGTGGCAGTGCTCATTCATGCGTAAACCAATGTTCCAGTTTGAGTTGCAATGGCACCTCGTCAAGAAGATCAGGGAGGGTGAAGTGTGAACTTTAATTTTCGACAAAGAATGAATTGTTGCCTGAGTTGCCTGAAAAAGGTTGTATGATACTTCTGTTGTTTGTTTTTTTTATGAAATCGGTTTTATTCCAATTCTTTTTACTCATCATCATCCAGTTTGACGCTTAATTTCATAGCCAACTTTTAAGTTTTCGATGGTTTTAAATAACACAGCTAGAATGCGTGTTTTTAATTATTCGGTTTGTTGTCGAAAATGAGAGTTTTTTAAAAACAACAACAATAAGAGGAGTTTTAAAATTAAATGGCCCATAAAATACAGTAATAATTTTTAAATCCGCCAACGGGTTAAACAAGTTTGTTGCAATTTAATAGTGCACCATCTCATATTAGCCCTTTGAAAAGCTACAATTGAACTTTATTTGATGCCAATTAAAGCTTGTAGTACACTTACAACGAGCACCAAATTTGGTTTTTCTAAGTTCAAGTATTGTATAACAGAGAAGTTTTTTTCCGAAATTTGAAACCTCACTTTCTAGGCCTATAACTTCTCATTTGTGCAACTTGATATCGACGTAAATTGGGTTAAATCATATTTTTGGTTTCCCTAAATGCCCCTGCTCTGTATCGGTTGTTATGCGAATCACGCTGTACTTATTTTCCCGACATTATAATATAAAATTTAATACAAACTCATTTAAAACATAAGAAAGTTCTACAGATTAATTATTTCTGTCGTAACGCGAATAGAAACAACCATCAAATGTGGATTTTCAAAAATTGTTGTCCGATTCCCTCTGATCTCTCACGGATGTCCAATATAATGTTTTTTGTAGATTATTCATGTTTTCACCCTCTCATCCCCTTATTTCAACACCTTATTCATGGAATGGTGGAACCCTTACTAAAATAAAGGATGACGAAGAAATGGTTTTCGTTTTCAACGACAACGAAGATCGTGTATAAATTACTTTGCCATTTATTTTATATATTCTCTCCCATACCCCTCATTTCCACTTCTAGAGTGGGGGATAATAATGATAAACTTTAGATGGGAGATGAAGACGAAATGGTTGTCAGAATCGTTTTCTAAGCACACGAAAACCCTTTACAGTATTTTTCGGCGGTTTTACACGTTTTCATCCTCTCACCTCTCACACCTAATATAGGAGATAAAGACATCGTCATAAATGTTTTCTTAATATATATTGATTACCCTGAAATTTTAAAATTTTGCATCAATCTCTATTTTATACATAAAAGAAAAATAATATATGTTTTTGGAGATGTGCATATTTCCCTCCTACTCATTTCAGCCCTTAGAATAGGAGGTGATGATATTCTCGCCCAAATTATTCACTTTGTCCATAATAAATACAAATAATTTCCTTTATCTTTCTTATCTTGTTTCGGTATTTTTTAAAGCTGAGGATACATTCTAAAATTTACAAATATTCACAATTTAGTTACTCCAGGTAGCTCATTTAATCGCATGTTTTTCTGTCATCTCTGTTAATCCCTCTTCTCCTGTGTTAAGTAATTAAATGAACAGTTTTGTATGGTAATGCTTTTCTCAACAACAAAATTATTTACCTCCATAGCAGACTTAGCGTTATAATTAATTCTGATGAAGAAACTAAGAAGTTTGTTTATGTAGTGGAATTTACATTCTTTCTCCCCTTCCCCTCTACGGAGTTTACCCGTAATACAGCTCTAATGAAATAATGCCGGAGTTTCACATTCCTTTTTATTACTTGAACGAAAATTACGTATAAAAGCATAGGATTGTAGTTTTATTTTTGTTATTCTTGTTTACTTCCTACTTATCTGTCTCCGTCTCCGGTGCGAGGTTTCGATACGAAAACAGACTTTTGGCGGTATAAATTCCGTTTCCACATTGCGATGAATAATGTGTTCACACGTTTGGTGAATTGCCAATAAACAGTGTAAATCTTCGATTTAAATTAAATACTTAGCTGTGCCATAACGATTCTGGTTCAGGATGTAGCATATTAATTCTCTCTGACAAGGAACATCGAAGGCGATTTTTAAAAAAAATAAGTGATAGGCTCACTTTGATCTACCGAAATCTTATCGAAACATAGAATTATAGTATGTATTGAATTGAGTTTTATATATATATATATATATATATATATATATATATATATAAATATATAAATATATAATATATATTTATATATTTATATTATATATATATAAAACTGATCCATATGCAACTCGACACATAAATGGTTTGGGTAAATGCCTCGATCAAGTTCTTTAACCGGGCCCAATCGACCGATTTAAACCAGTTCCCGTTAGCACTGCCAGTCTTATATGCCAGACTTATTTCATGTGCTTCTCTAAACAAAAACTTTAAAATTGCGAACATAAAGTCGTACATCATAAAATGCAAAATTGGGAGCCTTAACATGACGTTTCCAAGTTATGTCATTTCTACCAATGGCATCTATAGCTGTTTTGTTCTGCTGTGTATAAAATAGAACTAATATGGAAGTTTTAATTTTTGGCAAATAACTATATGAGGGACACAATTTTTTTACATTACATTTTGTCCATCACATAGATTAACCTTTACTGGATACATGTATGTAAGTGACTGAGGATGGGTACAAGTTGACCCGAAACAACTTTGCTGTTTATTAAATACTATCGATCATTGGATTGTTTCGTTGCATAGGGTGTTTGACTTCGAGTTTCCTTACCTGACTTACATGGAATTGTTAAAATCAATGGAAAAAAAATGATCTCCAAAAGTAGAACTTCAATTGATTGCTACGTTTTAGCAAATACTTGATGCAACATTAAAAAGATCACACATACTGTACCCCTTTACCTATGAACTCACGCCGATTCCTGGGCTCCAGGGCCGACTCCGGAGGTGATTCTGCTTTGAAAGGAAGGATATCACCCTCCATATGGTGATGAAAACAATAGATAGTTGGTTACAAGTGATTTATTACTATACTTTCGATCGTTCGGTTGTGGGCGTGCGTATTGCTAAGCGTCATGAGAGGAACTAACGTCGAGTTCTTGCGCATTTTGGCTTCAGTCTTCAATATCTTCTTAATTATCTGGTCCATACAGTCTGAATAGTAGAGTTCGACTATAGTTCAAAATAAACCAGCCTTTCGGAAACCACAATGCGTTTTATAACCTGTTATTTACCTGTCAAGTATAATTTGCAACTATTCATTTTGAATCATGGTAGTTGATGCTACACCCGAATTATCTCATCTACTACCTAATTGTTCTCCATTCCAAAATATAGCTTTTTGAAACACTGTGTTTTCTATATGTGGAGGAAGAGCCAAATCTATGACCGTGACAAACTGTGAAAAAGTGAGCGTACTAGAAATCTATACTAATACATACGTAAACTGCTATACATTTAAGACGGGGTAGACAAATTCTTCGTAACGAACCTGTTTGGCAGATATTGTCTTATTGTACAGGTTCCGAATAAGCATGTGTCTTTTTCTAGTTCTATCGTTAAGGTTGTATTATTAAGGCATTCCAACATTCGAAACAAAACGTATTCTATAGGGTATACAAATAAGTTTCCGCCGTTTTCAAGAGGTGGCTCCACTGACAAGATTACTTTGAAATCATCAGATGTAAGATGCCATATAGAAAGTTTAAACACCTGGCAACAACATATAACCATAAAATACTATTATCTTTATATTGGCAGTATACATTTTTTTTGTTCGAAAATGTCGAGTTTTGTACCAAATAAGCGTCATTTAAATCTGCTGCTGAGGCGCATCGTTCTCTTGTAGAAGTTTACGGTGATGCTGCTTTAAGTGAAAGAAGTTGTCGTGAATGGTTTCAAAAGTTTACAAACGGCAAGCTTGACGTGGAAGATGATGAACGCAAAGGGAGTCCGGTCAAGTTTGATGACGCATTATTGGACTAAGACTCGAAAGGGTTTTTTTGCATCGAATAGTGACGGGGGATGAAAAGTGGATCCACTACAATAACCCAAAGCGTAGGAAATCGTGGGGTAAGCCCGGCCATGTACCAACTTCAACGGCGAAACCGAATGTTTATGGCAAGAAGTTAATGTTGTGCATTTGGTGGGATCAGCTCGGAGTAATCTATTACGAACTATTCCAGCTTAAGGAAACTATCACTGGAGAACGTTATCAACAGCAGCTATTGCAATTGAGCAGAGAATTGAAGCTTAACCGCCCCGAATATGCCAAAAGACATGACAAAGTGATTGTTCAGCAAGACAACGCTCGGCCACATGTTGCAAAAGTCGTCAAGGATACTTTGGAAGGTTTACAATGGGATGTCTTACCCCACCCGTCGTATTCACCAGACATTGCTCCTCGATCGATGGCTCACGCTCTGGAAAAGCAACACTTTACTTCTTGCGGAAAAGCCAAAAATTGGGTCGATTCATGGGTAGCCTCAAAAGATGAAGAGTTTTTCCAACGTGGCATCCGAATGCTGCCAGAAACATGGCAAAAAGTAGTAGCTAATCATTGACACTATTTTGAATAAAATTTACGGTACATTTTTTTGATAACTTCAAAGTCAATTGATAACTTTTTATAAAAAAACGGCGGAAACTTATTTGTATCACCAATAAGTTCATGGACTTGCGGGTATTAGTTTTATTCTCTCGACAATCAATTATTATGTTAAAAAAAAGCATGTTCCTCATTTTTTTTGCGAGAAATGTACATTATACAGGATGCTGCTAAACCCATTGGGCTACACGTTACGCGTTAAACATGTCAAATGCTGCAAATCTGAAACTCTTTTTTATCTACGTCTGTGAATTCTCGTAAACCAGAACGTCAAAATTTCAATTTAAAAATAAAAGTTTTTACAAACATTAATTTAATCGATTACTTTAATTCAATCTTACAAAAAGTTTTTCTTGCTTTGGAGCAATTATGAATAACCATGAACTGATAAAATATGTTTGGCAGTAGCCATTGTTCTTGACAAAAAAATTCAAATTTTTTTTTTTTTTGGTATCAAGTTGACAATACGATGTGTTTTATATTAACTCTCATGGAACATCATGACATAACTATGTCAAATTGTATTAATCATTTATAATCAACAAATATTGTAATATTATATATAACACAATCATTGCAAATGTCAGGGAAATAATTAGTCTTCTTTGATAATCCTTTACTGTATTTTCAGACTACTTTTGTGATTAAACCAATCTTAAATTTAAGCTGGGGATTTCCGATTCGAGACCAGCATATGACACAGGTTAACGTAGTATGTCCTCCATATGGAGTTTGCAGCACCCTGTACACCTATATATGTAAAAAATTATTTGTCATTCACTCCGCGTAGTTTGTTTACCAATTATAAAGATCACATGGGAGAGTATTGGAAAAGTTAATGCTCTAGTTATAAGTTTTTTAAAGTTAAATGTCATAATTTTCACTTCTAAATTGTTTTTTCGGTCGTTTTTCGTGAAAATTATATATTATTTAAATTTTACGAGGATTCAAAAAACCAGGACTTTTTCAGTCTTGAGAACAGATACAACAATTTAAAAATTTTCAATGTATCTATTTAAAAATAATTGTTTTTAAAAATTTTTCACATAATTTATTATGTGAAAATTTTTATTATCACATATATATTTTCAAAAATATATAGTTGTTTCGTGGAAGTTTCACTTAGTTATGTTTTCAAAATTTTAAAAACTATAGCTAGAAGTTTCACAGATTTATATAACACCTACATTACAATAACAAACCGGTACAGATGTCCTGCTTTTAATTTTAGAGATACAAATTTGATACACGCACTGTTTCTGATTCATTTCCTTTTCGTTTAGTTCAATTTTATCATTGGGTTAAAAAGTTAAAGCGTAAAAAGTGCAGGACGCCGGTGACACAATTCGTTATTTCTGATATGGGCTACAGGGAAACATTTTTAAACGTCCTATTTGTTTTTACTTTATAGTTTTGTTGCCGCTGTGTAGATTGTATGTAATTACAATAGATAAAGAAAAGTTTGCAAAGAACCGCAAGACCCTAGATCAATATAGTTTTCTCACCTTCCATTCCGGAAGGGTAGAACGTTTCACTCTTCTTTGTTTCACGTTCTTTTGTCCCCTGGGTCTTATAGGCTTAGGCACTAACACTTCAGTTTTAATGTATTTTATATGCTTCGCAGCTGAATGGAGTTTCTGAATGGTTTATTCAATGCGAGCTTAGTCCATTTCGTTGTTGTTTATTGCAGCCTTACCTGCCAGGGTAATAGTTTTAAGGAGAAAAGTAAACACTTATTAGACTTATAGGATTTATTGGTTGTGGAGTACATTCCCAGATTTAGAACACAAGTGACACCATTTCCCACAGTGATGAATATTGTATTTTTCCACTCTCTGCCTCTGTTCCAACAGCTGCCTTTTTCCCTTTACTTTACACTCTCTTCGTGTAGGTGGTGATTATTTTTGTATTATTCACCGTATCACGCAATTATCTCACGTCGCAGGCACTTTCTCTTTTTGTTTGAGACTCTACCGCATAAAAATATTTTTTGGTTTTTTAAGTACACGTCTATTCTTCTGCCGCTTACCAGAAATAAGCTAATGTGTTGTCGCCCTTCCGGTCCTCACTTCTTTCCTTTTCTCAAAAAGTCACTCACTACTTTCTCTTTATCGTCATATATCAGTCGTCCGCCACTTCTTTCTCACCTGTCAAAAAGGGGCAAAAGGTTGTCGCGATGTTCACGTCTTTTATCTAATGATATATGGATCTATAGATAAATGGAATTCTAAATAAACGAACTTACCGAAACTTATCTGTAATGCCGAAATTGTAGTTTAAATTTATAGAACACAGAAAGCAACACAATGTTCTTTCTTCAGTATTTTTAAACAATGATTATTATAGATAAGTGTGCTATGAATTAAATGTGCTAGTTAATAAAAACGATGGTGCCCAAATGCGATTATTTAAAATACGAAGTG
Organism: Cryptocephalus primarius; assembly: GCA_963576515.1. Taxonomy (NCBI): domain Eukaryota; kingdom Metazoa; phylum Arthropoda; class Insecta; order Coleoptera; family Chrysomelidae; genus Cryptocephalus; species Cryptocephalus primarius. The sequence continues at coordinate 3,235,428 of OY754937.1, forward strand.
TTTCAATTTAAAATTAGGATTTGTTGTTGAGACATCTTTGCCCACCTGCATTATTTTTTGTAATCAGTTTGACACTTTTTTTGGAAACTTGTAAAATTATTGGTTATTATGTCTACAATAATAATGTAAACATAAAATTGATAAGAGCATATTCGAAAATGGCAGCGTATTAGGTATTACATGTTGTCTTGATAACTCATAAAATTCTATAGGTTTAAGCTGGATTCCGCTTTAAAGATCAAGGCAAAATCGCTATAAACGTGAGTGAAGGAAATGTTATGGTTAATAACGTGAGTATATTGTGATACATATTTTTGACCTCTTCCGTGCCCTAAAAAAAAGTGAAAAACTCAATAAACAACAACCATAAGGGTCTGGAGGTGATGGATACATTTTGTTATGTTGCAACCTGTTATTGCTTACATTTTGGATTTCACAAAAGATGTACCCCTTGTTTGCATCCACAAAGTTTTATAAAAATGCTTTGTGTCCACATTAAATGACTACTACTTAAGAATTCACATGTTAACGTAAAGTATTACGGTAGGTCGAAACCAATGAATGTCGACATAAACGGGTCTATGTCGAAATTCACCGTTTCGTTCGGTGAAAACCTGAAATATTTCCGGAAATATTATTATATATGTTTTAAACCGGTGAATATCGACTTACACCAATGGGCTCTGGTGGAAGACCGTAAACACCTTAGATCTTAGAAAACTTACCTTCGTTATATGACACGAAACGAAAAGACAATTGATGTTTTTTACTTTGACATACATTCTTCTTACTAATTTTTTTCATCTATTTCTGAATAGTTATAAATGATTGTTTATATTTAATTATATTATTGTAAACAATTTTTTTGAAATCCCATTATGAACTAATTAAATTAATAACATCTGCTGAGTGACTTCATTCAGTTTACTTTTGATATTCTTTGTTGTTATAAACAAGGCTTCATACAAAATAAGCAGAAATAGTGAACTTATTTTCTAGTCAAATATTATTATCATAACAAACTGCGTCAATCGTAAATGTTACCTGCGATTTTACCTCTCCAACATTCACCAGTGCCCATCGGTGTATGTCGAAATTCACCGGTTAAGGTTAAAGAATAACGATAATATTTTTGGATTATTTTGGCTTTTGCCGAACGAAACAATGGATGTCGACATACAAAGACGAAAGTCAACTTTCACCATATTTTGCACATGTGATGGTTAACAAAATGTTAGGAACTGGAAACTTGATATGGCATTAGATCGGGTTCTCAGATGGTACAGAAAAATGTGATATTCCTAAGTTGAGGAAGTGGTAAAACTGGATTAGATTAGGTTGACTCTCGAGCGAAACTTATACCTCGGCTATTGTAATATGTGCGTACACGTCAATTAAAGTCGATTGCTTCCCCTGCTTTTTTTATATAGAAAACTGTACCTACAGCTTACTTCCCCAGCCCATAGTGTACTTTTTTCAATTCTAATATTTTATTGTCTAACCCAATGAGAAGCTCTCAGACAGTCCTCAGAAAGCTTTCCAGTTGTTGTCTTTCCCCGCAATACTCTACTTCAAACATCTACTTCAATAATTGCTTTGTACATGATGAAAAGCGCCGTTTGTGGTCGAATGGAAATCGAAGTAGACAGCAGCACTGCGCTATAATATATTACCACTTTGGTTGGCACCATGTAGCAATAACTTAACACAAGGAGGATTAAAGTTCATAACCAAAAGATTATTTGCGGGGTGTGAACAATGGGGGTGTCAGTAAATTGATTCAAGTTTAAAATGAAAGGTCGGTAGAATCTGATAGAGATAAATGTTAAAAGGAGCATGTATAAACATCACATCATGTTTACACATTTTTAATACAACTCTTTCATTTCGATATCACTCATTTAATTATTTATTCCAACACTTTCGGCAGTTCAAAATTGCTATTTGCAACCGATCTACCTTGTCTGCCAGGCTTAATAAAGGTTCAGTTTTTCCATTTCATAATATATCGATATTCTCCCGGACTACCGTAGGTTTCATATAGAGGATATTACTGTAAACAAATCTATATTATAAGAGGGTTGAAACCCTCGCCCTTATCCTTATTCGTCCATTCCCGTCACGTAAATTCCACGCTATCTCCGAAAGAGAGACAGCTTACGGCAAAAAGTAAAATGCCTGGCCGAGACGAAAGTTTGCACAATTTGCCAGAAACGTTTCCGATGATTTTCTTTCGTCCTATTGGACGTCTACGGTTCCAATGCTGGTGAAAAATGTCGTTTCACTCGGGAGAATATAGACGTGAAGTGATGGGATGGAAAGGTAAACAACCGTGACTGATAAAGTTCTGTTGCTCCGTATTAACATACAAAAATATATTTCGTAAAAAATACATTTAACTCTCTCTATAACACTGATCACAAACGAAAAATATTGAAATCAGAACCAGTATTTATCTTCTTCGAAGCTAACCGAATTGGTGAAATGTCAACGTCGACGAAAGGTAAAACTTTGTCAAACAAAACGTTTGATATCGTGTGTTTCTACCCACAGGACGTCCATGTCGGTTTTGAAATTAAATCTCGAATCCAGTCTGGTTCCCTCATGTTTCAGTTGTGTTCTGTAACGTTCCCTTCAATGAAAATGTTTGAATACCTCTTTGTTATTTGTGATGCAAAAAAGTTTCTGTATCGGATAAACTCACGAATACCTACCCGAGTCAATAGTCGAATGTGACATGAATTGTGTTAAAAGGCCAAAACGGCTTGTTTCGATAGAGACGTATCTTTTGTACGTGGCCAATGACAGGGGTAGGTACCCTGATAACAGTGACACAGATGGGGAGTTTTCCAGGTGATGTTGGTGATTATGGATCAATTGTAAATTGAAGCCGCTGAAAGTTTTGAGACAAACTTTTTGATAAAGTGCAATTTCAAGGTGGAAAATTACAGTTTTTATTAATTTCCTTAGATAAACTGTAATGACAGTAATAAGTACTAAAGTTTTGTCAATGTACTACAACTGGAATTTAAAGACTCTGACGTATCATGTGTACACTTTCCTACAAATGCTTCAATAGTTACCGTACGTATTTAAATAGTGGTGAGATATTATTGAAAGAAAATTGTAACTCTATCTAATAAATAATTTGAATTCGCCAAATTTTGAAAAAGAAATGACATAAATCTTTCGCACTAACTGAATTCTTAGGTATTAACAATGTTTAACAATTAAACCGTTTTAAAAAGTGCATGAGAAGGAAGTTAAATTTAATACCGAGCGGTGTACTGTGAACTGTGATATAGTTAGAGCAATACACCCACTGATAAACGAGGACAAATATAACCCTTCTTTAAATATAAGTCTAAGTGCTTATATTTAATAATTATAGATAGATAATTATAGAAAAAAGCTACAAAATCTTGGGAATATACCAGTGTATAGATACAATTACCACGAAAGTGAATATTTTAAACTGTATAATTTTGAAACCTTCCATTATGGGCAGATATGTCCCGAAAACAAAGAGAATCTCTGTTTCAACAGGGATTTGTCAACGATGACCCATTTAACAATGGTTGGCAATCATGAAGCTTGTGTCATTGGTAATAAAGAGCAAGTAAATGTAATATACACGGACTGTGCGTAGGCCTTTGACAGGATCACGTCTATACTGTTAAACAGAATTGCAGATTTTAGTTAGAATTCTCATTTTTTTGAAATCTTATTTAACCCTACGTTAACAAAAAGCAAGAATTCATAAGTGCTATCATCGTCAGGTCTGCCGCAAATAGCAACCTATGCCTTGTTCCATTTATCCTCTTCATAAATAGCTTACCATCCGTTGTTAAACATTCCGATATATGTGGATAACTTTAAATTGTCCAAGAGTCTCAAGAGCTTGCAGGATTTTGAGCTGTTGAGATCTGATGTGGAAGCACAATGGTGGCAGTGTCATAAAATTGAGCTAAGCATTGATAAGTACTCCAACATAATATATGCACGTAAACACAACAAATCAGTATATGAATATTACATCAATAGTACAGTGCTACGGTTTTAAACAAAAATACTGAAATTAGGAATCTAGGAGTGACGGACTAATCAAACTTCGCATTTAGAAAGCACTAAGCGCAAATTACAGACAAAGCGTACAATGACACTTGGGATCTATAATGAGGAACTCCAAATACCTGCAGAATATACAGATCTTAATTCGTCTATATAACGCATTGGTACAATCATATCTTGAATACGCCAGTACTGTATGGATGCATGCTACTAAACTTAAATCGAAAAAGTCCAAAACAGCTTCTTATGGTGCAGGTTGAATAAAGTTTATCCAACCATGGTGTCTTACACAAACATGTTAAATGCCTTTAAATTAGTCTACTTTCTCTATCATATATCCTAATCACATAGAGAAAAAAAGAGGTAGTCGTTTTAAGGTACCATAGTATCAACGAGAATTTACTGTTCATAACCTTGTGGTCACAATTTAAGGAAACTATTCATGTAACGAACGCTTAAGAGTGGATTGGTAAACAATGTCTTAAGGTGATCATTACGTGAGGAACAACTATAAATAATACATATAATTACAAAGACAAACTTAACTCATGGTGTTTTAACTGATGCTGTTTGTCCAGTTACAGCGAATTGTTTAATTCGAATTATAATTTGAAATTTGAAAAAAGAATGTTAATTTTACAACTACCAAATTCTCGTTTTTTCAAGGTGTAATATTTTCAGTCGATATATCCCATACGAACTTTTAATTGTTCAAAATAAATGGAGACAAGGTAATGTTCTTGTATTCTTTATTACTTCCTTAAATATCCCTAGTTTGAAGATTTCGTGGATATATTTTTGTGTTGAGAGTTTCCAGGTTTAATTTTCCAATAAATATCGCCCAATATGGCGTACGCACCAATATTTGCCCGTCTTAAATAAGATGAAGTGTAGAATACTTGAGATGAATACTTGAATACAGAAACTTGAGAAAAAGTGGGTCAAATTCGAAATTTTTCCAAAAAATGACACTTTGAAAATTTACATGTATTTGTTATAAATTTTCGTTAGTTTTATGGTTTCTTACGTTCATATTAAAGCTTTAGTATTGTTTACCAAATTCCTTTCTACCAAAATGTGGCAAGTTCACGTGGGAAATCTCTAGAATACCCGCAGATCGCCTGCCTCCGTTTTGAGACGATTTCATAGAATACTGATATCTCCGTCATTTTGTTTTTGATCAACACCTCCATGGCAGTTTTTTTATACTTCAATGTACAGTGTTCAAAGCCTATATACTTGATAAATCTTTTTAAATAAATTTCATTCTTAAAATCGACCCTAAATCATGACTTAATAACTTAAAAACCGTTCATGCGATTTTATCTTGCGCACAAAACTACGTTAACAAAATGTTGAAAAACTACTCTTTCACCTGTTTTTAGCTTATTATTTATCTGCTCAGTGTTTTATTTCCGAGACGCCTCATATTCGCTATTAACATTCCCTAAAGGTTATACGTTCTTGGCATTAATTGTTTTATAGCTTAATTTCTATGGCCTTGACTATGGGTCTTAATGGCAGACATTTTTGTTAACACCACATAAAACAAAGTAAACTTTTCGACACATAACGTTATGAATCCTTCTCTCTTACCATAGTCCACATATTACAACTAGTCGAGTCACTCCTTTGATCTTCTCGAAAAACCGGCATTTTTTGCTACCTATCATAAATCATTTTATAGTCCCCGTAAAGGATCCGAAACTGCAATGTACAGGGGTAAAGCGACTGTGAAATCGATAATTTCATTAAACCGTCGACATACGGGAGGCGGACGAATTTTAAAGATATTCCAAGATTCAGACTAGTTGAAATTTTGTCGGCGCAATATTATTTACAAACGTATAAGACCGAAGTACACCATAAACAATTGTAATCAGGAATTTATCAGTACTTCTTGAAGTAATTGCTGTTTGCGAATTGTTAAGGATAAGGATTGAAATCAGTTGCAGGACTTGAAAAAGGTTCGCGTAGTAGGTACACCCTAAACAGACAAAGTACTTAGAGATACATATATTTCATTGCTAAGATAACACATAATAGCAACCAACATATAAGTACATACGTAATGACCGTATTAGGTATAAATATAATGAAGTACAAGTTTATTGTGTATTTGCAAGTACTTACTCCAGTTTTTACATGTTTTTTAATACATTTAATTTCGAGTTTTCCTTATTATTTTTTGATGTTTTATTTATCTATTCGCAAACTTTAATGTATAGTAGATTCTTAATCTTGTGTATAGAGAAATAAAATAACTATGAGGGAAATTGGGACATGGGTGTGAAAATTTAACATTTTTAAATAGATTTAGCAATGCCATCCCTACGCCCTCATGTATAGATAGGTCGTTGAATTTGGATGTAAAAATTTCTTCCAATGCTACTAAATAATTAATGAAAACAATTGGAGGGACGTTTAAACCTCCAAATATCCCACCATGACTGCCTTTATATTTCTTTAGCTCGCAAAATTTGGTATTTCTATCGGATTTTTTTATTGTTGCTGTAATTGACACAAATGTCACATGAGTGTTTTAAAATACACTTACGTAAAAAGTATCCACCGACATATACAAGTGCCTTACAAACCTTCTACAGTTTGTAAATTTCGATAGTCTGAAGTTTTAATGGCTAAAACTGATTTTTGTTTTTTCGATGACGATTTGTTGTGCTGCAAAAAAATACTTTTTTCCGGTAAATTTAGCGTTGGTCGTTGACGGTGCGTTTGTCGCACCGTGTACAACCTTACGCGAGGACACCGTGTACAAAATTACCACAAGCTTTTCTTGCTCTTCCGGTAATCCGTTCGGGTGAGGGGGAAGAGATGACAAGAGGGGATGGTTTTCGGCAATTCGGAGAGTGACTACACTTATTACTGTATACACTATGCTCTTACGATCATTAGTGTATGGATGTTCAATAGATTTTCCAGCAGTGGCGTCATCGGGATCGGATATCAGAAATGTATTCCGTTGAAATCCAATAAACCGTATGAGTTACAAGCCTTCAGGGTGGCGGACAAACAGACGGACAACAAAGCGAGCAAACAAAGGTTCTTTTTCGATCTTATTGCCAACGAACGAACGAACTCCGAAAATAACTCAGCAAACTAACGTCAAAGGGCATATGACACCTCCAAAACGAAATTAGGAGGCGTATTGGACTTTTTAAGAAGTTGTGTTTTATATAATGTAGGAATAATATGGAATTTTTAATTCTTTACAAAGAAGTTTTTTTGCGTAGGTTATTTATATTTCAGCATCGGATCGAAACCAAAAAAAAATGACGATTTTTTATTTAATTTGACAGATCGCCATATTGTTTTTAGTGAGCCGATTTGTCTCGAACTTGACCGGGGCATTTACCAGAGCTATTTTTAAACCAAGTTTCATGTAAATCCATTAAAAAATGCGCCCTCTATCGTATTTACAAATCTCGTTATATTTTATAGGTCTCACCACGAGAGAAAAACTGATGTGGTTTACGGGCGGGTTCATAATCGACTACATGCAGGAGCACACAATAAAAATTAAAAGGGTACCAGTGTAAATGGAATGAAACAGTTTATTTAATGATGTCTGTAGAAACGCATCGAAAATTGGTAGAAGCCCGCCTATACATATATTGTTTTGGCGTCTAGGGATTCTAAAACGAAAAACTGCATTGAAATTTTTCTGAAATCCCGTCATGCTATTGCATTGCTCTCCGATAATCGAAACAAGACGAGAACTCTATTTAGGCACCCACATATACACATATAGTTATTAAGAACTTATGTGAACATCCTAGTACCATAGATCTATTAAAACCGAAAGCATTGTTTATCAATACTACAAGATTCTTTCTATAATCGCTTTATGAGTCTGTCGTCGTTAGACGTTGAGGAGCACAATACGCCAGCTTCCGTAATGTACTCTCAAACAAATAAAATATGTGTACAATTAAACTCTTAAGCGTATGCACCAGATTACTGTTACATAATATGGATAAATGGGTAATCAATATGATAAAATAAAGTAAATGGGGCGAATGGAAAGAAGTTTAAATTTCTAGTTTATTCTTTTTTTTTTTTTCGTTTTAACAAACTTGACCACTTGACATAATGTTTTGGGTTGTTCTCTACTAGAAAATAATACAAAAGCTCACCTCAATTTAATTTACAAATAAAATATTATACGTTCACACCTGCCCCCTTAAGAGCCACAAATTACGGAGACAATAATGGAAGTATTGAGCGAAAGTGAATCTTATAGAAATGTCTATGGGAACGACTTCCGTCCATAACAACCCTAAGTGAAAACATTTTTCAAAAACATCCACCTAACCAGGAAATTCATAGATTATTTAATATCTTCCATGAAAGTCTTTAGGTTTGGCAACATTACGAAGACCGCTGCCAGATTTATTGAGAAAAGTCTTTCTCTGTTTGAGAATTTTTGGCAATTTCTCACCTATTGCTTTAAAACCTTGCACTGTAATTGTATTGTATAAAATGTTTTGTTTCGCTCCAGGTTTGGAGTCCCACAAAAGAGTCGTGTACGCAACTTGTTGGTTTTCTTCTGCATTTCGAATAATGTTATCGAGGCAAAAATCATCATCAGAATCTTGCATCAATTTTGTTTCATCGATCCCTGCCTCTTCGCTATGACATTTTAATTTTTCCATTTTCTAGAATTTCACTTCACACTAATTTTCAGTGAAATTTCCCTGTTCTGCTTTCCTTGTTTTTTTTTTTTTTGAAATTCCTACCAAAGGCAGTATCACTTTCTTTACAAAATGTGATTTATTAGCTTCTATCATATTTATTAGCTTCTGCCACCATTAATTTTCTGCTCATATCCACTATGCTCCGTGTTGTTGTCTGCCCATTATCGCTGTTTTTCTAAGTGGTGATTCAGGGTGTATTTGTTTCACAAAAGCTCTCCTCTATCTGCGGTACCGTTCTCCTAGATACTGATCGTTATTCTTTTCCATGAATTTTGCTAGATGCATGAGTTCAAAAATATTTTCGGAAAACTTTGCGCGATCCACGGGATAAATATCGGTAGTTGTAAATCCACTTTTAATTTTGGAGCTACCAGGAAGCCAGCGATACATTATGTAACAGTTCCACAAATTGCTTTTTGGCAGTTATGTTATGCTTTTCCAGTTTGTGTTTCCCATAATTCACATGGGCCAATGGGCTTTGATTGAACCAAACACACATTTGACTACCAAAACGGGTCAGTTCTATTTTATTGTTTAATGCAATTTCTACTAAGCGAACACTAGTATAGGGCTGGAGCTAGGGATAAAAATTCGGGATGATTTTATTAGACTTCAAGACAACTTTTTTTATTTCGATAGCGATGAAATTGAAATGGCTGGCTATTCTCTCTGCTGTGTTAATGTATTTAGGTCTAAAAGTTTATACTTAGACGTTGGGATGTTTAAATATAAAGCTACTAAGTTTATCATAAAGTTAAATATTAAATACTAATAAGTAATGTTTTTATTCGGGTTTCTTTTATCGCAACGTTAGATGCAAGTTTAACTTTAGTTAGATTCCTATATTTGATCGAGTGAATTTTTTGTCGTATAAAACAGTCTGCCTCCTTTGAAAGTCTTGCTAAAAACAGGTAAAAAGGTTTATCTAACTTAACAAGTGCAAATTTATTTCTGCTGATATCTTTATGCCAAACTTTAATTTGCAGGTTGAGTATTGTCGTTGTTCTACGTGTTGAATATTGTCCTATGGAACAACCATGTTAACTTATCATTGTAGGTTCCTCTAATCTGGTGGTCAATATATCACAGCGAGATTCTTAATTAAGGACATTGGTGGAGAAAAATTTTCTATTCCCCTCAGCCCTTAGCCCCATCTTAGCCCCTTTTTTGACGGGCCACAACACTTAACAATACGTACCTTGACAAATGTCTTGTTCAAAAAACCCATCCAAAATTAGCTCATGTTTCACCGGCTGACCAGCTAACTATAATTGTAGAATAGCGGGTGTGTAGCGAACAATTGCGACGGGGGTAGAAATGAAACTCTGGTCATGTTCATGGTTCATGAGAAAGCTTTCGGTAATTTTGTTACCTTTTTCGGTTATGCTGTAAAGTACAATTTGTAAAAAAATTATAATTACATAATGATAACGAGTATGAACTGCTTACAGTGACTGGAGTTGTGTTTTAAGCTTATCGAATTGCAGGATAAATAAGATATTTGAAGTAAAAATGAATGTCATTGTTAATACTAATAATGAGGTCAGTATAACAAAAAAAAAGCATTCAAGCATAGATCATAAAACGTTGAGATCTATTTCTATAACTTGGAAGAAATGGAAGTGTTCAAGTGTTTAAACAGGATTTAAACTCACCGTTTTTTAACTTGGGTGTTTGTGAATCACCTAACCAAGGAAGTCTTACCTTGGAAGAATCAATATTTCCTGCAGGAGCCCCATTGTCATTGGTGACTTCTCTCTCCCATTCTCGTTCGATAATCTGCTCTGTTACTTACAGGAACAGTATACCTAAGTAAATTATATTCAGATCAGCAATATCAATTGTTTTGTTAGTAATTTTGAGCTATTCTGCATATGCGCCATTTCTAGAAAGTAACGTAAATGGTTATCGCTTTGTGGTTAATATTTTAACATTTTGAAAATCTAGATGGTATCTCTTAAGTGCTACGTGTTGATTACTTGTTAAAGTTTTAACTAGCATACTTAAAATTTTGGCTGTAATAAAATGATTAATGTCATCATAAGGAGAATCATCTCTAAATTCACTTCATCGGTCATGTTCAGTGGCATCCCAGACAAACATTATACCAGCTTCTGTCTGCCGGACTGTGCTAATTTTATAGTTTTTGCCATGAACAAAGTATTGTCAAATGCTGGAGTTTAAAGTTATCCAATCATGATTATTTTTACGACATAATCGTATGCAACACGAATGTATTGCTAGAATATAGCAATATATAATGTCAAGGGCGTCGCCAGCCGATGGCGCGGGGGGGGGGGGGGCAAGTTGACTTTACATACTACAATTCATACTTTTCTCATTCTCTATGAATGAGAAAAGTAGGTATGAATTGTAGGTAAAGTAGGTATGAATTGTAGGTATTCTGTGACAGTACAGAGTCCAATGTGTAAAGCTACACGAGCACGAGCTCTTGACTATGCAATAAAAAACTTTTAAGAGTGGAATTGGTGACTTCATTCGAGTTTCGACGTACGGGAATGATTGTTCAAGGCTTGAACTTCAAGCAAATCAACTCAAATACTTAGGACTTTGGTTGCATTATATTTGGCAACTTTTTTAGAATCTGTAGGGGGGGGGGCAGCTGCCCCTCCCTGCCCCCCCTTGGCGACGCCCTTGCGTAATGTATGATTGCAATGCCCATTGTACAAAAACAGCGCAGACTACTTTGGCAAATCCTTTTGAATGCGCACCTGCACAATAATTCATTGATGCTATACAAGGGTATATCCTTTTCTACTGCACAGCATACATTGCTTTTCTGTTAATACTTCCTCGCTCGTTTTTAAAACGCCGCCAATTACCGTATGGCTATTAAATTTAACTTTAATTTAATCTAATTTTATTTAGAAAACAATTGAACGGAGATAATTAACGAAATAAAAAAATTGCGCCCGGTTGCTAGGGAAATGGCAGACATTATGATGGCAGTAATTGTTCTTTAAGATCCTTCAATTAGTATCTTTCAAGTAGAATATTATTCACTGCTTTAGGACTACGTTAATAGATAAGCGTGATTAAAAAATAATTTCACTTGTATTAATTAAAATTCATTGCGGCAAGATTTTTTTTGGCAACGTCATCCTAATATACTGCTTGATGGTGGATATGAACTAAATAAACAAATCAATGTAAAAATCTTGCAGTGGGATCTCGGATTATAGAACCATACCACAGGTCCACAAGAAAATTACTCCTGGTGTCTGACTATGTCTGCCATACGTTTTTTTTTTGGTCGCTGAAAACGAATCCGAGGTCCATTTAACCCCACCATCAGAATTCTTCATAATCTCAAAAAAATAAGTCCAATACCCAATGAATCTTCGATCGATTGACCTTTCAACCCTCGTAACCCCACAACACCTTAATTCCTGATACCATAAACCCTTAATCCAATTATTCATCAATCCATCAACACCATAACCTCGATATTCTTTAAACTCAAAACACTTAATTCCCTTAACCCTTAAAAGATACTTTCTGGTGTTTAAGATGATTAAAAAACAGTATAATCCAGCCATACATGCTTTTTATACCTTGAACCCATATTTTTCAATAACCCCTTGATACTATAATACCTCAAACCCGTTACCCCGAAACTCTTAACCCGGTAAGATACTTATGCGCTTTTAAACCTTTCCCCATGTCTTAGGTGCTTTATTAGAATGTTTCTCTTGTCTCACACAAATAGTGAAAATAAAATAATGAAAAGGTAGTTTAGCTCAATGTGAAGGATTAGATTAAATTAAAACAAATAAGAGGAGACTAACTTTTGTTCATCGTATGTAGACCTTTTATGACACCGCACTTGGTTACTTTCAGAAGATTTACGGAGGGAACTCCATTTATAATCACATGAAGAACTGAAGTTTGCTCAATCTAAACTGCGACTGACCTACCGTTTAATGTTTTCTACTTCGGCCTCATATCATAATCAAAAATGGAATTTAATTCTACCCTCTCCAATTAACCCCAGACCAAGCGCGCTTTTCGAAAACGTCCGTCTTCTTAATTAGCGATCGGACAGGCGTGAAATTAAAATAATATTTTTTTGTTATTCTCGTTGAGCGATTTAAATGTTTTATGTGTGTATGTGTTTGGCTTACCGCAAGGGCATGTCTTCTAAATGTGTTCCGCTATTAGATCGGAGATCGCGGCGATTTTGGCAGCTGACGTCCGGCCAACGTGCCAGTGGCCAATAATAGCCAGAATGTTTACCGGTCCGTTCAGTCTAGTTCGAGAATCGCGAATCTACGAATTTCGCGAGAGGGAAGTGTACATTATGTACCAGTTATACATATAACAACAGACAGGAGAAAAAAATACATGTATAAACGGATGTGCGTGTCGGATAAGGTCCGGTGACATACGGAGTTTGGTCCTGGCTTGGCACGAGACGCGATTCGGGATCCTCGCACGGTGACAGATTCTGGTTTATTGTTTTACCGAATTTTTCTGTTTCATTTCGTAATCCCCCGCGTCAAAATAGAACAAATGCCGGCCACATTTTCGGTTGACTGATGATTATGACGATCCGATCGTATCCTCTGAGCTACGACGTTCTGTTCCCGTAGGTGGACGCATTCCAACAGGTTGATTTAAAAATAAGCCCCGCCATACATTCATTAGATTCGTAGATATACCGTTGTCGGATCTAAGATGGCCGTGGAAATAGATATCGGAAAAGCCGTAGTACTTTTCGGTAAAAGCAATGTTTGTAGCTGAGAAGCACTTGGTGAGAAAACAGAACAGCACCTATTTGCCGTTACATAAACGTAACAAGCAGGATACGCAATAGTTTAAAATAACTTTCAATTTAACATTATTTAAATATTTGCAACAGGAATTAACACCTATTCCTTAATTGAAAGGTTAATTTTACGGTATGACACATATGATAGTTGGGGAAAGATGCGTTAATTCTATCGGAGTTTTTTTCTAACTTAAAAAGGTATTGTGTATCACATCTGATGGTCAAAATTTGGAAGATTCAAGTTATTTGTAAGATTAATTTTAAAGGATCATCCTTCATACCAGATGAAATTGCTACATTTAATAATAATGCAAAACGACAAAAATAGACAAGGAAATTAAATTCGATATGTATATTCTAATCAGTTTAATATTAAAGTGTATTTGCATGCGGAAATTACAACTCTACCATGTTAATCGCAGAACCGCACGAATTCCTTTAAAATAAAAGACAGACCGTTCATAAAATTGTTTGGCCTGAATAAAGAATGTTGCCAACTTTTAATTAACAGTTTCAGCTTCCATCTTGAACAGCAACAGCTAGTTACAAAGGTGCTCCATGCATCCTAATTGTGAACATTTTTGGCAAAGGATCTTATCAAAAAACAGTAGGAGATGAAAGTACTTCATTTATTCAACCAATTCTGTCTGATCGATAATTGTCGTTCCCGCAGATTAACGTACTGCAATTGGGAATTCTCTCAAAACTTAAATGGAAGGTTTACCAATGTTGTCGGTGTTATAGGTAGTACATATTTTAAAATTATTGCACCACCTTCAAACCATCCAGCTCACCTAGGTCAACCATATTATTGTTGGAAAGAGTTATTATTAAGATATTATATCAGAGTTATTAACACCTGGTGGTACCCTGGTCAATGATTGCTTTAGAAAATATAGGTAAACTTATGAACGAATTATTGAAAGGCAGATTTCAACACTTAGATGCGTCGATCTAGTCAACAAAACTAATATGCAGAGTGTCTATTTCGAAACTTTGATTCGGCTGTAACTCTAAAGATTAATTTTTTTAGAACGTTCAAAATCCTTTTTGACTGAATAGAAGGACACCTAGTTTAATAGTCGTAGTAGGTTTCTTCATCTGTCCGTCTTTTTAAAGGTATTCGTAAACTGCGTAGAAAAAAGTAGTTTCAACAAGAAATTTTCATTTTATGAGAAGTTGTAGCATCTTTAGTTGAAATGTTTATTTTGAAAGAACTGTTGAAACTGTTTTATCAAATCAAGTTTTTGTGTTTTTTTTCTTATCTTTTGTTGTGAGGTAGATAATCCTTTAATACCATTTACTGATATATTCTGATCAAGTAAAGGTGTTTCGTTGAAAACAGGTAGCAAAAATGACGGTCACAATTGATGAATGGGATGAAATAATTTATTTTTTCTCCAGTGAAAATGGTTTACTGGCGGCTACTACATTTAATGCAATGTATCCAGTTAAAAATATCACTGATGTTTGCGTATGTGCTTCTTGTGCAGAGTTTTAAAGCAACTGAATCCGTACAAGATATCAAGGCTAAACTGCCTAGGATTTTGAATGAATTGGCTGTATTTGGAATTGTGGCTTAAGTTGCTATGTGCTTCGCTAAGTTTGAGGACTAGCTTCGTTAAGATAGCGGACCAGTGAACATCGCCGTGCGTCGATTCGTTTCATTCAGTGAGTTCGAGGTGCTGTTAAGTGTTTTGTAGCTGTCCATCGGCTAGATGGGGTTCGTCTAAGGCTGTTCCATTGGAAGGGGGCGAAGGAGTCTCGTTTGACTCCTTGTTCCGCTATTTTTAGAGAGTCTCACACTTTGACATCAACTGTCAGTGCTTGGATACGCACGTAGGAGGGGTTTTTCTGTGAGAGGTGAGTGGAAGGACAAACGTTCGCGTCCACCTTAGGCAATAGGAGGGCTTCGTTTGAAAGGGACTTCTGTGACAAGGAGAGTTTCTTTTTTGTTTGTTTGCTGGCTTATTTGGTTGTTTCTAAGGGGATCTGGATGGTTTCCTTTGTACACATTATTTCAGCCCTATCCGAAATCATCGAAGAATAGATAGGTCTTCTGCCTTTGGCACGCAAAGTATGCCATCTCTCAGCGCTTTCGTTAGTTTATACTCCCCGGATAATGTCAACAATATTCTTATAGAGGTTGACAACAGCTGCCATCGTTGGCGTTTTATTGATTTTGAGGTTGATAATAGCTATCAACGTCTGACGTTTCCCGATTTTGAAGTTATAAATAAAGTTAAAAGCTATCCACGCCTGTTTCGGGACACGAATCACCTCTCTGTCTTCGAGAGGGTCATCATGTCTCCACTACAGTGCTCTGACGAGTTGAGTACGTCCTCTAGGTTATCCTTTTTCTATATAATATTCTAAGTTCGCCCCATCTGAAGCCATCGAGGGATAGCGAAAACCACAGTTTAAGGGGTTTAAAATAGAGGCTGCTTTGCCTTCAATCATGTTCCTATCGTCAGCTTATGTTATTGCTCGATGACTGTCCCAATTATTTTAAGGTTGACATTCGCTGCCATCGTCTAACTTTTTTAGATTTAGAGGGTGACAATAGCTGTCAGCGTGTAACGATTTCCTACTTTGAGCTTATAAACAATATTAAACGCTATTTACGCCTGATGCGGTCCACAGATCGCCTTTCTGTCTTTGGGTGCGTCGTCAGGGCTCTATTGTGGTGTTCTGAAGGATCGAGCATGTTCACTAGGTTTAGTCGTCTGTGATAGAATCCTCTAAGCTAGTCCTATCCAGGGCCATCGAGGGAGACGATCGCAGTCTCCTGGCGTTTAAAACGGTGCCCTCTTTCAAGTTCCTACCGTCCGTCCACGTATTCAGGTAAAGGTTGTCCCAGTACTTTAACTAATCTAGATTTGTTATTGTACCCGGCCGAATTACCTACTCCTAGCCTAGCCCAGAGGGAGTCGTACTCTCTCCTCTGCATTAAATTCTTCACTTCGCTCGTCAGAGGTTAGGAACAACCTCCTACCTTCACTATCATCAATATCATCATTTTGTCTAACACCGTCATCACTATCATCATCATCACTACACCACACCGGTGAAACCCCGCCGGTGAGGGGCCGTCGTTAAAAAACAGCAGTTTACATCGCTGCTACGCCTTTCAGTCTCGTGAGATCCTCCTTCTTCTTTCCTCCTATTTTCCACTCTATCCTTTCCTGTGATCTCCAGCAAAAGAGATCCTAGCTTGAATGTCAAAAATCATTCTCCAGCTCTTTTTTCTTCGGCTGGGACTCGGGAACTCGAGATGCTATCCGTATGGTATCCACGTCTAATTAACCAGGTAATGCGTAGCCGGTCACCGGTCCATCTCCCTCTTGCGAAAGACCTAAGAACTTTTCGTGGTCCTATCGTTTTGCTATGACGGGTAGTTTTTATTTGGTGGGCCGGCTGCGGGGAAGACGCAGATTACCGCAGACCGTCTTCTACATGTTTTTCGGTAAAATTGGCTTTCCCTATCTTCGAGTACGTAAGGCCGGAGGCGTTCACCACCGGTCTTACATTACTCAGGCGGGCAGTACCGGGACAGAAGTCGTGATACCCTCAATGACGTTACTCCTACGAAGGTTCACGGTTCCAACCCGACATCCCATCAGACTGGGCAGGGTACTATGCCTGACGACGAAGGCCCGATGGCGAAGGTCTGGTGTAAGCTTAATTAGCAGCTTTAGCAGGAGTACTTCTATAAATTGCATTTTTAAATGTAATAGATTATTCGTCAAGACCATCTAGTTTTTGTTATACTATTTCCTAGAAACTATTACTCGCACTATTATTACTGCATTTAAACATTGCCACAACTAAACTAAGTAATAAGGTGAATTTTCGTTATACTTTTAGTGTAGTAAACTACAGTTAGATTACCGACAAAATGGATTTTAAAATGGCGCAGCGCACGTGCCAAATATTCGTGGATAGCGTGTGCATTTCTGCCTTAGATACAGAGGCGGACTATGCGAGTATAGGCGGCCTGATTATTTTGTTTTGCTTTTATATGTGTATAATATAGAGTGAATATGAAATAACGCAAAACGTCTTAACGACATGTAGACTACAATGTTTGGTAAAATATTTTCTATAATTTTTTTGTTAAAATAGCACACTACTCGAATTTATCTAACGTTAACTCTCAATGCCGACCCTGGATGAGTATAGAATATAATATATTGCGGCATTAAAACGCCATAAGTGATGTCATTGGTGTTTGATTATTCACGTCGTCGTATTTTTTTAAATGGAAACTTATTTTTTTTCCTTGATTTAGATTGTCGTCGAATTTCGAAATTCTACACAATAAAAATTCTTAAAAAAAAGTTGACAAGTGGACTTCTTTATTGAAATCCACAATAAACGAACATTTATCAAGAAATGTTTAATGATCGTATAGGCAATTCTATGATAAAGCAAAATTAAGAAAAACCAAAATGGGAGATTCCATGATTGCGTCAACATTCCAAAATCAATAAAATTACTTCACCTACGCTTTGATTGGAGCTCTGCATTTCATTTCAATTAATTCAATTATTTCATATTTTTTCGTTCATTTTTTGCATTATAAACAAAAGAATTTACTTTATAAAAAATATATTTATTTTATTTTTATACTTTCATTTCAGTACAAATAAAATTTGCTCCAATTGTACATTACAGTATTCAAATCCGCTTCATCAGTGTTTATTATTACTACACTGTTCAGGTCGATCAATGTATACATTCCTTTAAAGTTTAAAGTACGAACGGTATATCTACGAATGTACTAAACATTACGATCAAAAATCCAAACTTCAAAACGGATGAACATGTCATAAAACCGATCTAATTATTACGAAGGCACGGTTCCTTGTAAACTTTTATAAGGCTTTAATGATGTTTGAACGTTAAATTGCTCTTAACTTTAAGAGCGATAACGACGACTTATCTTTTGTTGACAGTTCATCACTGTAAATTAGTGCGTAAGTAACGAGTAATTAGTTTTTATGGGAGTCCTAGGTGACTACGTCAAGTTCAAGTGCGATCGAATCTCTATTTCAACGAAAAACATCTGGATTTTATTTCGCATCTGACGGAATGCTGTATGATCAGGTGTAGGTGTCGGTTAAATTGATGAATTTATGGATGTGACGTAACGCAAGTATACACGAGACGTTCTAAAATGGATTTGGGGTGTCATGAAGAAAGGTACTGAAAACTTTAACTGCGAAGCTTATATAACAAATGTGATCCATCAGATGTTTCTATAAACATACTTCAGTACTTGCTTAATGTGAAAAGATTTTCAGAATTGCTGTGCATTTAGTTAACAACCGATTTGGGCAAATTTCGATTTTATTACTCTGTACATTGAAGTATATTAAATTTTTATAGTTAAAGTTGAGAAAACTTCACCAATTTTCTTCACATTTTTAAGTCAATTTCATAAGTCTATTTTTTTCGACTAAACAGCTTCATATCGCTCTAAATTAGTTCAATCTGAATAATGAACTCATCAACATACATCACGAGATTCTGCGACAGGCGCTCATGAAGACTAATACCTATAATGATCTGAAAAATCGTGCCCCTGAGTTTGTAACTGTACTTATGTTACACCCTGTATATTTTGGTGGTGAATAGGGTAGGGATAGTTAGCCCCCAACACTCTCTCTCTCTATCTTTTATTCAGGCTTAGGTGGTGACTGTCAGTGAGCTACTAAATCCACCCTTTTCCTGCGGCACTCGGGGTGTGTAATTTAATTTATTTGCCTGTATTTCATGTGTACGAAGGTAAACAGGTCATTTTTATTTAAAAACACGACAAAGGGGTTCTAATATGAGAATTTTCCATTGTTATCCGCGTAATGAAACAATTAAAAAGAAGAATTTGAAGTAGAAAATGAGTGACATTTGTTAGCAAGGCTATCAATTTTCAGTGCCATGTCGAGTATCGTAAAAGGGCATGTGCCATAGCTCTATCCTTCTTAATCGCATAATTTACAAAAATAAATTCCTCTTGTCTTATCTTGATGAGTCAGTCTATTATTACTCCTTGATTTAGGCATTTCAGATTATAAACAATCGACTCGAATAAGATGGACACATCTAGCGTTTTTTTTTGCTTAGTATTTTACTAGTTACTAGTCATTATCCCTCGCGATTTCGCTCACTCACTTATTTAATACATTTACAATTTGAATATACAGTTCGTTCAAAACAAATCTGAAATGGCGTCATTCATGGAGATGCTAACACTGTTGTCGAAGTTTTCAAAAGGTAGTGAGATCAAATTTACTTAAGGACAATAACTTCCCCTCTTACTTTTTTGACACATTAAATACACACATTCAGTATATTCACAAATGCACCCCCAAAAGTTTGATAAACTAAACAGTCTTTACGATTGTATGTGTATTTAATTAAACTATAGAGTTTAAAACCACGAACTGTAATGTAACAATCATTCAGATGCGCAGTCTAATCGAACATATAAAGAAACCGACATATCGCTCACAATTGCCAACTGAAATAAACGCACGAATTTTAATCTGCATATGACAGTGCATATACGTATATGTCGTACATAATATTTAACGCAATAATAGCAATATCATTTCCTAAATATAAAGAGTACTTGGCGTGCATAACCATTTACATACTATTCAAAGAACGAATGTAATTAATTAGGTCGCTTTCGACTTTAACTTACTTATCAACAATTATTGGAAAAATTGTATTTTTTTCTTTCCTCAAATACCTTTGTACCAGTTTACATGGCGATCGGTTGAACGGTATAGAAGTTGAAATGCTGCAGCGTCATCTGTTGGCAAATTAAAGTAAAATGAATGGCGCGAAAATATCCATTCATAAACTTAAAACTTAAAACTTTAACATCCATTTATTCCAATTTTCATGGCTATCTGGAAAAATGTATGGTTAGGTTAGATTCATGTTGCTTAGTATTTTATTAAACGTTATACAGCAAATGGCTGCCCGCAGACTTGTCCGGAAAACTGCGTGGCTATGCTAGATTAGTTTTGATTAGTATTTTTTAAACATAGGTATTGAAGTAATATATATTATAATAAGTAATAAAACACTGGGGAGTCTTAATTTAAATGTTATTTTCTTCAACTAGTGTTATTTTTATCGAACTTAGATCACTTTTTTGTGGAAATCGGAATGGTGTCATAAAATTAAATAAATAGCCTTATTAGTGTCAAATATCCTTATTAACTTGGAATGTGGAAGTCGCCTATGTATTAAATCTTTTTCCAGTTATTTTCTCAAGCTCCTCAAAATAACTCACGAGAACATTGAAAAAAGGCACGTCGACAGTGGCCAAATTCGGCGATATTTTTCCCTCTTTTCTAACTTCCGATTTTCTAAAGTTAATATTAGTTTTTCCAGTATACTGAGTGTCCTGTTGCACTAAATTATTTTCGTTAAACTAGGAGTAGTATATAAGATCAACCCTTACCGAATCTAATTACACTGTTTTCCATAAAGAAATTTCTAAGTTAGAGATTTTTATTTTTTGGTAGCTCGATCTCAGAAGTCAAGCAGTGCGTGCGTGCACTTTATAATCCGTAAGCGATGCCTCTGATTAGTTGTTTCTACATTTCAAAGCCGGTGTGGAAGATCCAATTGACAAGTGAAGACATATCTCAGCAGCAGCAGTAGGTTGATCAATAGAGAATTATTCGTTTAAAATTTTCGAATATTTGGCGATCTGGCGAAGATCACACCATTTTACTACTTCATCTGTTCGGTAATCTGGGAATGAAATATAAAAAGACAGCGTTGCCAGCTGTTACTTTTTATCTTTAAATATGTCATAAAAACAGCACCTGTCGGCAGAATCTTGAAAAGTGTATATGTACATTTCAAGATACTTCCGTCGTTTTTCCTTTACACCATATTACAGCACGTCTTAGAGCCTACTTTTTAATCTAAAATGACTGGTCTAGTGTTATGAGCATGTGAGTGTCGTTCATTTCTTCACATTTGTGGGCCCAATAGAGATTTCACTCACCACATAATTACATCGCTTTCGTTTCGTGGCTGCGCATACAAATAGAGATTCGACTACACGACGAAATATCAAAATATTATAGCGCCATTGGCGAGTACCTCCGGACCGCTGCCAGGAAGAGTTGCATCCAAAACAATGCGAATCATTTTTAGCTCAGACGATGAACTCGGCTCGGCACGATACGTGAAAATATAATAATAAAAGGACGATTCCTCGCTTTCCTCCCCGTTTCGCGTAAAACCCGCAATAGGTGGTCGGTCAATTATTGAGATGTGGTATGTCGAGGGTGATCCGTTTGCACGTCTATTCCGGGCAGTTCGCTATACTCCTACCGCACGAGGACGAGGAGGTGTACAGGATCGATCAGATCAAGGAGTTCGAGCACATATCACAAGCGTACAAAGACTGGCTGGCGGAGATTCTGGAGAAAGGTAACTGAAGAGAGTGAATGCAATAAGCACGTAATAAACTCATTTCGATTCTGAATTAATGGTAGTTGGCCGTGGTTACTTTTTTGAGTGAATACAGAAGTAAATTGAAAATTATTTGCTTAGCTAACTTATTTGTTATCCCTATTTTTGTAACTCTCCCTGATGGGCTTTCCCTGTTATTCATAAACGCTATATATCTTTAAAATATCTTGTAATAAATTTGGAATGTGATTCACTGAGGTAACTAGTCTAAAAGTATTCTAATGTGTAAACGTATTTTAAACTTAAACAGCGTGTATGGACAACACGAAGTTTAAGAAAAACGACATAGATTGTACCATGTTATCAAATACAATTTTAAAAGTTAGCTGTTCTTATGTAAGATTTCTTTATTCTATTTTTGGTGAATTTACTGATTGGATCTCTTCCAGCTGGTATAATATTTAATAAATTTAGCATATGCTTTATACTCCGGAAAAATCCCGATGACACGGCCAATCGGAGAAGCTTCCCGACTAGAAATTATTTCCTGTACCCGACCAGGACCCGGCCGGGATTGCTCGTCTAGCACCCGGCAAGGACTGTAACGCAGATGTGCCGTCGGGTCCTGATCAGGACGACCTGACGTGGACCCGGTCAGGTCATCCTGACCAGGACCCGATCGGGCCGGCGTTATAGGGTGCTAGACGGGCATGCCCGGCCGGGTCCTGATCGGGAGGACCTGACCGGGTCCACGTCAGGTCGTCCTGATCAGGACCCGACGGCACATCTGCGTTACAGTCCTTGCCGGGCGCTAGACGTGCAATCCCGGCCGGGTCCTGGTCAGGAAGACCTGACCGGGTCCACGTCAAGAAAACTTAATTTATATTATACAATATTTTATTGATATCACAATATAATAAATACACCAAAAATCGAAATACAAAAGAGACAGTACAAACACAAACATATTAAAGAATAATAATACATGAATAAATAAAATAAATAAAATAAACAAATATAAACACATGAAATATAAACGATATAAACAGGATAAAATAATAAAGTGATAATATACTAAAAAACACAGTACAAATACAAAGAATCGCAAAAAAAAGTTAAAATACAACAAAAACCAATTTTTTTTATGCACCCATTCTAATCTTTTGGATTTTTTAATGTAGAAGAGAAAGCCCTCACCTGTTTGCTTTTATCCAGTGGGGACCTCGAAATGTCACGAGTCTTCTGTAAATTGAGAAATAATTATTTTCTAACAAATATTCACGTTTTAGTAAATGAATTAAAGTCTGTCTAAAAATGAGGCGAAGTAATAAAAACTCATTATAAATGCAAAACCGATACAAGGTGGCACCCACTAAATGTGTCGAGTTCTCTAATGTTTTGCACGCTACCTCCCCTAATCTCTTTATATTACGAGTGTTTCTCCCTGAACATCTGCTATTTTGTGCGTCTCGACACATGCGAAGAACCACTCACTGGCGTACGGTCGGGAAAAATGACGAAATGTGCAATAATCGATAACTGAAAAAATTACGTGTGCGTGCGCGTGTGTGTGTGTGCGTGCGTGCGTGTGTGTGTGTGTTTGTGTGTGGGCGCGCGCTTGAACGAGATAGAGAGGGAAAGAAAGACAACACGTCAGTACATGTATGGTCGTACATTAATTTATGAAATTTTGCGGCCCTGAGAAGGGCCAGTTTATGAAAAGTTTTTCCCAGCCGTCACCTTCTCCTTGGTAACCTCAGTCGTCGTCGTCATCGTCGAATTCTTCCCAAACATCGGAATCTGAAGAAGAATCATCATTTGGGTTGATAATAATTGGTTCTATCAACGACTCCGAAATGTTATCTAACTGAAACATTTGGTCTTCTATTTTCAGAACGTGATTTATGCATTTCCGCCAATTTTCCTTGGAAACTTTACATATTGCTTCTTTAAGCAAATTTTTGACATCTGCTAATTTGAACGTTGTATTTGTCCTCGCCACGTCACCTTTTATTTGTGCCCATATTAGCTCAATGGGATTCAGGTCGCAGTGGTACGGAGGAAGCCGAACCACTGTTATTCCTTTCGCCTTGGCTAATCCATCGACGACGTGCCTTTTAAAATCACCTTTACGTGAATTGGCTAAACGCAAGAGTTCTACTTTTAATAGGTTTTCGGCACATTGGATCTTTTTCGAGGATAACCATTCTGCGATACGTTGTTTTCGCCAAGAGCTATTTGGTAATTTCTCTTCTAATCGGGAATGGTAACTAGCGTTGTCCATAACTATTACGGAACCATTCGGAATTAGATCGATCATTTGACCAAACCATTCTTCAAACACGTCCGCAGTCATTTCTTCATGGTAGTCTCCTGTCTTAGTTGATTCAAAAATTAGTTCTCCCCCTTCAACGAAACCATCCTCGCTTCCAATGTGGGTAATAATAAGCCGTCGCCCTTTACCCAACGAAGGCTTTAAACCGGTGGACCAACCTTCTAGAAAAGATTGCCTTCGATTAGTTACACTGGTATCTTGCCAAAATTTTGGTACGGAATGTCCTGCGTTAATCCAAGTTTCGTCCAGATAGAAAATTTTTTTCATTTCTAGCCTACTCCTTCGAATATCGCGCAGGTAACTTCTTCTCCACACAATGATGTCATCTCTTTCCATCAATACAGATTTTCTATTGTGCTTCTTCCATCGAAATCCCAAATCCTTTAAAATCGTCCATAATGTACATCGGCTCATTTTTGGAAAGTCGTCGTCTTCTTGGACAGACAATAGAATTTTATCTAGTGTTGGAAGTTCGTTGCGGAAAAAGAAAGCGTGAACTTTTCGACGTAGTCCCCTTTTTAGAAATTCGTCTAAGGAAATTTTCCGACGTCCTGGAGACTTTTTCTCCGGTTGAACAGGGCCACTCTTTCTTTCTTTTAATAACCTGTACACTGATGTCTTACCAACTCTCAGCATCGCAGCGGTTAATTCCACGGTTTTATCCACACTTGCATCTAAATTTTGTTTCTTGATGGAATCGAAACAATTCAATATTAGAACTTTCTCATTAACTGAGAACGGCGCTAATTTTGGGCGTTTCGATGGTCCTGGTAAATTCTCCATACTCCAATACGTATCTCCGTACTTTAAAAATACCACTATGAACACACAGGAAAGTCACTGTCAAAGTCTGTCTAATCACACACACGTACACGTCTATAAGCAATGCTGACTGACTACTGTCTTAGGCTTAAATGGAATAAATGGGCCGATCTTATACACATAACCACCTGATATGTTAATGCAAGCATTAAGCGCAATCAGTTCCTTTAACTTACCTAGAATTAACGAGAAAATAATAGCCGTCTAGACCCTTCTTGGAATAGTTAATCACATAATCCGAACTTTAGTATATATTTATCTGCACCTCGATTAGACAGCACCCACTTTTGTACATCGGTAGGAAATGTAATACCTACCTTTTAATAAAACAATTATACCGGTTTCAAGGAAACTCAACTTATATAGACAATTTTAATGCATTTATTAATATTCGTTGATTTCTTTAAGAACGCCTCTGGTTAGCGACGAAATAATCGGTTTATTACTTCGCCGCATTCTTTGACAGGGTATAATTACCTTTAATCACATTTAATTACACTCAGTGTTTAATTTTGTCACATTCTTAATACGTATATTATGAATAATGGGTGTAATGATAGATTGGGCGGGCATGCCTGGCCAGTGCCTGGTCGGGTCCTGATCAGGATATGGTCAGGTAATGCTAGCCGGGCTTGCCTTGCCAGTGCCTGGTCGGATCCTGATGAGGATTTGGCCAGGTAATCATAGGCGGGCATGCCTCGCCAGTGCCTGATCGGGTCCTGGCCAGGTAATCCTAGGCGGGCATGCCTCGCTATTGCCTGGTCGGGTCCTGATCAGGATCTGGCCAGGTAATGCTAGACGGGCATGCCTCGCCAGTGTCAGTCCTACCCTGGCATGCCTCGCCAGTGCCTGGTCGGGTCCTGATCAGGATTTGGCCAGGTAATCCTAGGCGGGCATGCCGCGCCAGTGCCTAGTCGGGCCCTGATCAGGATCTGGACAGGTAATCCTAGGCGGGCATGCCTCGCCATTACCTGATCTGGTCCTGACCAGGATCTGGCCAGGTAATCCTAGGCGAGCATGCCCGGCCACTTCCTGATCGGGACCCGATACGTTTTCGGGTTTGCCTAGCCAAATTTCTAGTCGGGTTATTTCGTGCGTTTCTCAAAACAAAAACTTTAGAAATATAAACATAAACTGGTCCGTCATAAAATGTAAAACTTGAGAGCCTTAACATGACGTTTAACAAGCTATATCGTTTCTACCAATGGCACCTATAGCTTTTTAGTCCTGCTATGTACAATGTAGAAATAGTATGGAATTTTTAATTTTTCAGACCTTTTTTGGGTAAGATTTCTAAAAAATGTTATACACAAAAATTATAGAACGTTTTATGGTCTACAAAAAAGCTTTAATATTTCGCATCAGATCGAAAACAAGAATTACGAACTTTTATTTAATTTGACAGGCCGCCATTTTGTTTTTAGTGGGCCAAATTGGCTCATTAACGAACTTAAACGAGATATAGCCAAACTATTTTTATGCCAAGTTTCATTTGAATTAGTTAAAAAGTGCGCCTTTTATCGTGTTTACAAATTTTGTTATATTACATATGTCGATTTCCACGAAAAATCTTCCGAAAAGTGGCCATGAAATGCACAAAATTTAGATCCCTCGGCACAACTTCTGGAGTCGGTTTTTTTCAAGTTTTGGGTCCTAGGAAATCATTGAAAATGGTGAACACGCGAATGAATGTCCCCTATGGGGGTTTTCAGGCGAAAATGCACTTGTATTTTAATTCAAATTTTGCCGAATTCCCGGTTCCTGCGATCATGTGTATACCGGCCCCGGAGTTTCTTTATGGAAGTTTTTGGGCCGTGACTACATTTTTCGGTTCAATGAGATCATGTCAAGCCTCGTAGGAGGGAACCCGGGGTTGGAGGGCAAGGGCAAGGGTTGAGGGCGGAGAATTAGCGGTGAAAATTACGTGGGTGGGTTGTGAGCCTCTGAGGGTTCAGAAAATGATCATCTGGGCCGCTTCGACAGCCGCTGAGTCCGTTTTTGGACTTATCCTGCCCCTTGAGGGGGTGGAATCTGGGGGGAGGGGGGTGTCCGGCGAGTAGATTTTGAGCTCCCGGGGCTCCAAAGTATCTGTCTGTGGATTTAGAAGGCCGGTCATCTCATTTTTTGGGTTTAGTGGATCACCCGTACCTCCTTCAGGCTGAAATTGAATTTAACCTGAAATTTCGCCAACTTTCCGATTTTTGAGCCCATGTTCATACTGATTCAGGAGTTTCTCCAGAATGTCACAGATTCCATTTTTGAAGTCTGATTGCTCACCACGACCCTGGCGGGGGGTGAGATGTCGGGGAGGGCTGTGAAAATTACGGAAGTGAACTATCAGCTTTCGAGGTCTTCGAGGTTGCCATGATCCGTTGAATACCAAACATGGAATCGGCGCCCCTTATGAAAATCAATCCTGGGAGCATCGGAGACATAAAATGACCACCCCCCACCCCTCTCCCCTTCAATTTCAGCCTATTTCAGTCTATTTCAAGACCCTTTTTATGATGTTCCCGAACTTTCTCCCTAATAAATACATATAAATGAAACTCTATAATAGGGACACTCTGTAATACTAACACGGACACTTTTTTGAATAATGAACAACAATAAATACTCTTAAATAATTTCTGTAATACGGACACCTAAATGTGAATTTATCGGAAATCATTAAGCAAGGGTTTTTCGCAGCTTATCAGATATCTTTCCTAGAATACCTTTACTTAATAACCCTTAATAGAGTTGCTTATAGTGGCAGGTAGCAGAATTTTATTTGCTGCTTTATGGCTGTTTACCCAAAACAAATAATTTTAAATATTTTCATTCAGTTAAAATCAAACTTTTAACTTCTATTCGTAGTTTCTCTATTTGAATATTTTATATTTGTTACTCTATATTAAAAAGGTACAATGAATTAAGCAAAAACAAACAAATATTATGGGTACTTTTACATGCTATATCTATGTATACTTATAAGCACCTTATACAAATTTTCAATGATACCCCCTTAATGTGGACACCTCCCCAATAAGGACAAATAGTTTGATCCCACAGGTTTAGAGAGGTTTCACTGTATTTCATTCCGTAATAATGAAAATTTAGTAGTTACAATCCTTCAAGAATTACTCTTATTAAAACCTATCAGGTATGAATTACAATTTGGTGTGAATAAAAGGCAGTCCCTACTACCAGTGTTAAGTCGTAACTTCTAGCTTCCAAAGTTCCAAAGTTAATAAGGTGTACTATTAAATATTGTATAAGATAACAAATATACTTTAGTTGCTTAGCTCATATACATGGAAAATATAAATAATTTAATGAACGTACTCTTATAACTTGATCACGTTATTTTTTATTGTTGTCTAATTCATGTGTCAAACGAGAAAAAAGTAACTTGTAACTTTTAGTTACTTTGAATTATTAATTACGTCTTAAAATAACGACTTGCATTCAGGATTAAAATAACTCTAACTCTAACCAGTTCCTTTTTTTACTCTAAGTACTCTTTTAATATATCCTCTCGAAGTAATGCTAATTGTAACAACATTTTACTTTTGTTTTTGTAATTTACTCAATGCTGCCTACTACTGTGGTGAAGCATTCTCTTCGAATAATTGAAATTTGTTTTAATTCCGGTCCCAATGATTGAGTGAGCAAACTCAGTCTGTCAGTTTTTGAAATTATGATGAATCTACGAAAACGTTATACCCCCAAGAGAATGTCTTATTTTTTAACTTCACGTATATCATTCGTATTAATTTTTGAAATATGCTGTGACAACCATTCGCTTTTCTTTCAACTCTTTTTTTTTCCTTTGGCTCTAGTACCTGTAGTTGCTCTAACAAGAGACGTCATTTTCAGTTGTTCATTGAACAGTGATCTGATTAAGTTTGATTGATTTGGTGATTCATTCATAGAAATGCTGAGTTCTAAAGTTTACTAATTTCTTTAGATACTCAATCTGGCTTGGAAATCAATGTTTCCGAATGAGCAGTAACCTCGCCTTTTTCAGAAATATTAGTAACTGGAATACGTGATATTCCACCTGAAACAGATCCACATAACAGCGTTAAATCCTACAATTAAAGTTTTTTTTTTAAGAAAACCTGTCGGTGAACAGTTCTGTATTTTACGAAATATTGTATAAATTAAATGTAATGACAAATTCGACTATTGTTTACATCTACATAACCTTAAAATTATAATAAATTTATAATAAAAATCGTAGGTATCCAATTAAAAATTTTAGTGTTATATTTAGAACTTTCGTGACGAAAAAAATATATTTTGTCATCTATCATTTCTATTAACGTTTTCTCCTACACTCCTACAAAGATTTTCTAAGTTTCTACTTTATTCAGTTCCGTCATTTTTTCCTTCAGTTTACCAAGTTTTCTTCGTATTCCAAAATTTTCCACGTAAATTCAAAATTGTTATTTTGTCTTGGTTGCTGTGTTTTACTTGGTAATGAAATTTAAAATTTTGAAAATACAACTCAAAATTTTCGCAGCAGTGTTGTAAACTCCTTTTGAGTGTCATCACTTTTCGCACGCTTTTCAGCACTACTATGGTCACCACTCGTTATAAACATACATTAGCTTGTCAAAACTTTTCTATGGTGGAACGCAATAAAAACATGTTTGCGCATATGAAAGTACAGGGTGTTCAATATTCTTTTGCCCATATAATATTTTCAAAACGCGTCATCAGGAAAAAAATTTGGCCTTATTTATGTTACAACATCCATTTAGGCGTACTCTTGAATGTTATCTTGGATAACCCATTTCGTAAAATTCACCATCAATTTTTCTTTTCAAATGGCACTTTTTTAATTCAATAGTTGATTCTTAAGCTACTATTTTCATGTAATTGTGTCTTACAATAAACATTTTAATTGATCTACAACAGTTACAGCAGTACATTCCGGCAATTATTTCACTAAATGTGATAAATGTAACATGCTCAATTATAAAAACCTAAACAAGGGTTTTTTTGCTACAAAAACTTCTAAGGATCTGCAAACTTTGCATGGGAAACAAATTTTGAGCAATTTTGTAAACAACATTTTAAGACAGATATTTATTATCACCTCAATTGTTTATCTCATTTGTTTTCTGTTATGTAATTTTTATTTTTTACCGGGTGTCTAGAAATTCTCCCGACAAACAAATCAACAAGTAATGAGGATTTAACCAAAATCACCTTGTATGAAGATGATTTTGGTTAAATGGACATAAAATCACCTCCAGTTTTTGTCGTTTTTTTTGTCGGGAGAATTTCTGTAAGTTACGAGAGAAAGCTGAT
This sequence comes from Cryptocephalus primarius, assembly GCA_963576515.1. NCBI lineage: Eukaryota > Metazoa > Arthropoda > Insecta > Coleoptera > Chrysomelidae > Cryptocephalus > Cryptocephalus primarius. The sequence goes on from OY754937.1 coordinate 3,265,915, forward strand.
ATGAAACACTAAGAAAAAGGTAAAAGGAGGTAAAATCAGAAGGAAAGAAGTATTGAAACTTGAGGTAGTGGTTTACAGCTACAGCTAATAACGAGGCTGGCATTGACGATGGCCAACATCCGAATAGGAGACTTGTCACAGAAAATTGGTTGAACCGCTAAACGGTCGTTAGTTACTTAATAGTGGAGCCTTTCTACCCCTTACTTGTGTAAAACACGTGGAGTTGTTTTCTTGGGATCTCTTTTCCAGAATTCTTTCTTTCTTCTTTCGAACTTTTCGTTACAGTAACACTTTTTGTATTGAGGTTTTAGTTTATATTTTAACTCTGTATGTTCTTTCCTCTCCTGTCAACTACTTCGTTGAATTTATCTCCTTTTCCTGTTTTTCCTGTTCTTCCTCGATCTTTGCTCCTGGAAAGAAAGAAAGCTCGACCCTCAGCCTTCTCTATCCATGGTTCCTGGTCTCAATCTGTTAGAATTCTTTGATGTTTTCACTTCGAATTTTCTTAGTGTTATTCTTCTGTCTTCCATACTCGGTCCATGACCAAACCACCTTGAATGATTTTCTTCTGTATATTGTTTGTCCGATTTCCTGCTCAGCCTTTATTGACTTTTCTAATATGGCCCAATAGTGTTTTATTTTACCTCGGTCACTGTGAAGAGAAACATCTCTTTGCGTTTTGCGCAAAAATTATTCCAAACTATTTAAAAAAAATTCTTTTATGTACATATCTATTTTCCCTGCTATTTGCATGAATGTGCATTTTAGTTACGATCATAGTTTTGGTAATCATTTATGAAAATTTAATCACATTCTATACCGATGCACCCGTCTTTTCATTTTCAAACTTTTTCTTACTTACTTTTTTCGGAACAGCCCGATATTAATAGACGCCATCGAAAATATCCTGGCGTCTAAATTTACTCTCCCATTCAGATTTATTTATTTCGCGAATATTTTCATTTGAAGTGCCCCGCCGTAAATTAGTTTATCGGCGAGTCGTAACGTTTGACGGCGATCGCCGTGCGATATTTTTCGTGTAATTGGCGAGACTCACGGCTCTTTTTCACCAGCACGCCTCATTAAACTGTTCAGAGACAGATCAATCTATCTTCGAGGAAAATAATAGACACTTCCCTTTGATGCAAGGGAAAAATGTGACGTACAGAAGTGAAAACAAGTCGAACAATGCGTTCTCCACTTTTTAAAGAACGTACATCTCTACGGTTTAAAATATAATTGGTAAAAGTAGATGCAAGAAAAGCACTCTTTAAGTAGTCGACGTTTAAACCAATCAATAGCATTTACGTGGCAAAAATACGAACTGGTAGCGCCCCACAGTGTTATATGGGTAAAAAGTAAACTGCATACTTGAACATAAACTATACTGTATACCCCGACAGCTGATAACTTATTTTTAGTGCAAAATACAGATTTGTGATCAGATTTTTTAGTAAATTTAGATAGTTTTCTGAAAAAAATTGACTAGAGCTTATCAGACTTCTGAAAACCACCGAATTCCGAACTCCGAAACCGAAAAACTCTGAACCGAAAAATGTCTCCCTAGAGAATTGACAAAAGTATTAGTTTCTTGAACAAAACCTATGTAAATTGACCAATCAAATAAAAGTAAATACAATTTCTGAACTAGACTAGACGAACTCTGACTGGAGTTTATTATATTTTTGAAAAATTTGCTGAATTTGGTTCCAATGACAGATTTATGGATCCGATGTTCGATTATAAGTTAGGTAGATTTCTGAAAATGGACTTTCGGTGATATTTCGATGAAAGACCCGATTCATGGATCGATGATTTAGTTAAAGTCTCAGTTTCTGAAAAAAATGACTGAAATATTATCTAATAGGTGTCTAAAGTAGAGGTTAAAGGATGATTAGAACAAGTACACCATTTTTTTACAAACTACAAATTTAGACTTCCATTTATTTGGGTGTACTCCTTTACTAAAACAACTAAAAGGATTAAAAAGATTTTTGATGTAGTTTCTAGATTCAAGGGGCTGGCTGCAGATATAGATCGCAATTTTATCAACCAGTTGTTCTTCAGCACGGAAGTTGCCTAACTACACGAGACACTTTGGTTTGAAGTTTGGTTGAACATACAAAGAGGCCAACAAGGTTTTTTAAACGCTTCGGCAGCAATATTGGCTGTCATCGTCAGCAGATACCTGTAATTGAAGAAATGCTATTAAAAATTGGCGCAATTCTATGAAATTGGAGGGTGTCAATGTGTTAATATCGATTTTAACTGTAAATTTAACATGAGTCGACATCGACATCCTCAAATTTCATAAAATTGCGCCAATTTTTACTAACAGTTCTTCTAATTTTAGGTATTCGTTGACGACTGCAGCCAATATTGTTGCCCAAACGTTCAAATAAACAGTCAAGGTGTCACATATAGTTAGGCAACTTCAGTGTTGAAGAATGGCTGGCTCACAAAATAGCGATCTGTAGTTCATTCATAGCAAATTTTATGTGGCGTCATTAATGGAGAGGTTAACACTTGAGTTAATGAGATTGACTTTGCTTAAGGTCAATAACCTCTACCTTACTTTTTGCCACATTAAATACACCCGTATTCAGTATAATCCATTAAGAGATACGTCCTCAAAAGGATAGTTGATAAACAACAGTCGAGACGATTAATGCAAGCGTAGTTTAAAACCACGAACTCTGATGTAAACGTCTGATCGAAGTTTGGTTGAACATACAAAGAGGCCAACAATATCGCTCACTGTTGCCAACTGAAATAAACGCGTGAATTCGAATCTACATATAACATTGGTTTGCCTAGGCTGCGCTACGATTGGTAGGTATATGACTTCAGTAGGGGTGACGTGATAAACGATTTGTTTTGAATAAACTCTATATCTGCAGCCAGCTACTTGAAACTACACCAAAAATATTTTTTTAATTTTTTTATGTTTTAGTAAAGGGGGAGAATACCCAAATAAATGGAAGTACAAAATAACCCTCCTCAACATAATTTTCTTCGATACAAAGTTAGATGCAAGACATTTTTAGTTAAAAGTTAAATTGATTTCAAGATATTAACCCACAATTCTTTAAATTTTTCGGAAGTTTGCCGGCATGACAACAGATTTATGTATCAGTTCATCTGTTATGTGTGAATTTCTAAACATTGACTGGGAATATTATTTTCTTGAACAAAATCCATGTAAATGCTTCTGGGTAATCGACTCCATTTCGCCGGATATCGATTGTTTAGTTGAAATTTAAATTTCCGGATTATTCTTTGGAAGACTAGTCGATAGGAAAAAAGCTACACGGATTTTTGAAAGAGTGACCTAAAGAGCAAACTACAAAGTTAAATAAAAAGATCAAATTTTTGGTTGAAAGTGAAATTGACTTCCAGATAATCGACTTCATTAAATTCTTGAATATTTCGGAATGATTGACTCGGTTGCACCAGATTTTTTTTTAAAATAGTAAATTGGTTCAGATTCAGATCGGTGAATCAATTTCTTGGTAAAAATTCCCTTTCTGGAAAATTAACTGGAAAGATTAGAGAATGGGACAAAAGTTATGTCCATTTGTGAGAGAATAGCAAGTATAGCAGGAGAAACAGGAAACTATAAAATACAAAACATAATTTTACCTACTCATTTTCAGTTTTTTTTTTTAATGTCTTTATTTTAATTTACGCTGTACTCCTATACAAAACTTTATTGGCTGCCAGTGTTGAAGATCATGATGTAAGAATTTATATTAGTTTTTTGGGAAATAAGCAGGTCTTCTTCGTAAATGTTTTTTCAATTATTTATTTGCTGTAGCTTTTTGATACCTCTTTCAAAAAATTAAATAATCAGCGTTAGAATTATTATTATTTTCTTTGATCAACTTAATGTTTTATATTATCAATACTGAAATATCAATTACTAAAGATGACTACACGGAAATAAACATGAACAATTAATGGTCATTTATTACCTAATCTTAATTAATTCGTTTAAAGTAATTTACACATACTAAAAAATAAACGCGCCTATCAGAAAATGTATTAGTAACTTAATTACTACATTGAATTTTCGAAATGTTTACAGATACACCACACGTAAATCGATTAATTAGAAATTTTAATTGAAAATTCGTGAATTCTTGGCGTATTTCACAATGTGCCCTGTGATTGTTTAAATAACACAAATATTGATCCCATTTTAATCTTATGATAAAGAAATTATAAAATACATATATATATATATATATATATATATATATATATATATATATATATTACTTCAGCTTGACTATTTCAGGATCGGATCGATTTAAAATTGTTTTACTCGATGCCGATTTTATATTACTTGGTATCAATATTGCATTTATATTAGTATACTAGCCGTTGCCCTCGCGGCTTCGCTCGCTCACTTATTTAAAACAGTTAGTACTCTAATTATTTGCATTGGCAATAATAGCAATATCATTTCCTAAATATAAAGAGTACTTGGCGTGTACTACAATACCATTCAAAGATAAAATCTGATTGAGTCATTCGCTTTCGACTTTCACATACATATTAACAATCAGTTATTGGAAAAATTGACGACACTTTTTTCGTTGCTGAAATACCCATTTGTACCAATTTCTCATAAAAATCTATTCAACGGTATACAAATTTATACACTGCAGCGCCCACTGGTGGCGAATTAAAATAAAGTTAATAGCACCAAAATATTCTACGTACCCATATATATTCTTTTAACAATTTTCATTTCTGTCGATTGAACGTTAGCAAAGTTTATATACGGCAGTGCCCTCTGGTGGAAATAAAAATAAAGCTGGTAGCACGAAAATATTCTTCGTGCCCAACTACCTATTTGTACCAATTATCACTGGTATCGGTTGAACGGTATAGAAATTGATATGATGCAGCGCCCCCAGGTGGCTACTTAAAATATAGCTAATAACACAAAAATATTCTTCGTACTCATTTTACTTGTGCATAAACAAAAAAATAGTATTTATTTCTATTGAGCTTACATCTTATAATCTTAATATTTGTTATTATAGAACTTACCAATTATTCTATAGATCATTACTAATTCAGAAATGTAAAATTATTGTTTTAATTATCAATTTCTATCAGTAAAAATAATTAAATATCATCAGTATTATTTACCGTTCACTTTTCTATATTTTTACAATATTTTATCGTTTTTAAAATTTACAAAACATACATTATAGGAAAAAAATTATTAAATAAGTTATTTATTGAAGAAAATTTTATGCAAAAATTATTTTATTATATGACTTCGAAGATTGCAAATATATTATCTATGTTTAAATATATACTTAATACCAATTTTTGCGATTTGTTGAACATTATAGATGTGTGTACATATATCATGTATCGTATATCATATATATATATATATATATATATATATATATATATATATATATATATATATATATATATATATATATATATACATACAAAACATACGAAAACAAAATTTAACATGAAAATGTGATACGCTAATAAAATAGTTCCTTGAAATGAGTGAAGTATTGTGAATGTCGTCTATTTGTCTTAAAACGGCTGTTTAACTCTTCATTTCATTACTGACATGTCACGATATATAATTTATTAACATTTCATTGTTGCAAATTAGTATTGCATCGTGTTAATTACTCAAACGTGACGGCAGTTAATTTAATGAGCTTGTGTAGTATTACTAATTTAGTTATAATTAATATTACAGGCAAAGGCACTGTAATTCCAATGTCTTTTACAAATATTCGATTAGATATTTCTTCCTTACTAACTTCACTACTCTTTTTGTGCCGGACCCGAACCCTCGGTACTAATCGATTACGTGGGTAATGTTGCGTAACTTTATTAAACAATGCATTATAAACATTATCCTTCATTATCACTAAATGACTCAACGTTCGACAGAATGTCTCTTGGTTTGATTAACATATTTAACACGAAATTAGTGTGTAGCTCATCCGATAACCGAGAGATAAATGAGTTTTTTCAGTATTAACAAAGCCACGCTGTGGCAACTGGTCCTGTTGAGAAGTACCGGCAAGTCAATATTCTGTTTCATATTGGTGAAAAGTGGTTCATTTGAATTTTTTCTTTTGCAGAAGAAGATGAGTCTCAGATTTTCGTCAAGTTCTTCAAATTCCACAAATGCTACGATCTCATTCCGACCTCCGCAAAGCTCGTCGTTTTCGATACTCAATTGCTGGTTAAGAAGGCGTTCTTCGCTCTCGTTTATAATGGTAAGTCCTGAACAATTATCGTAAATCATAATTTTTGATCTCGTTGAAAAAAAATCAGTTGCGTCTTTTTTCTGCAGATAATTTGAAGGTAAACGTGTAATAACTTATTTTATCACCGCTGGCCATAAACTATTAATGATCCAATTTACAGTCTAGTCGGTTATTTTCATTGTCAATTGTCGCAGGTACACCTGGGTAATAAATATACATATATTACGACGATAAATAACAAATGAAACAAAAATGGTTCTGGATATTTATTGTTAATTAAATAAATTGTTATTAAACGACGTTGTACCAGCTTCGGCGATTTTTAATTAAACGAAGATAAATGTAAGAGATTGGAAGTGAATCAAATGTTACCATATTTTTGAACAGTAAATGGCCGTTCAGTACTAAAATTGAGAAATTTGATAATGAAGGCTGACGTATTGTTTTTGCCATTATTTGTTAAAGGGAAACCTACCGTTTTTCAACGTCCCTTGTCTGTTTTTATTTACCATCAATGATTTATGGAACTTTCGCGTTTGAAGAGACAGAAAGTATGCTGCTAATTCATGAATTACAATGTTGAGAAGAGATAGAAGTAAAAACTTAAAACTCGTTTTACAAAATATTCATTGATATAAAACAACATATAAATATTTGATCGACATAAAAGAAATCGATGAAAGAAAATTGTTGCTTGCGTTTTCACCATATTATTCCTGTTGGTGATAATTTTAAGTATCTCTGTGAAATTTGTATTCCTATAATTTTGCCCTTCTATGCAGAAAAGGATCAGCCTTCAAAGACTATGCAACTTCCAAAGTTTGTAACGGATCACGAGTTCCAAAATCATAAGAAAACGTGTAACTCACTTATTGATTCTCTTCTTATTTTTGTTATAGAAGGGGCTTATAAGGCACAGAAAGGTACATTTTTCAAATCATAACCATAATCATGGTGTTGTATACCGTTTTAGACGAAATAAAAAGTATATAAAATACCTCTGCAATGAATGCAAGAAAGAAGGCTAGAAGACGATGACTTCATTTTTAAATTTTATTTTCTCCTGAATTGCAACAAATTTTTCCAAAGTAAATCCACCTTCCTTCTTAATTTTTATCCAAATTTTTTTCGGGCTGAGTTTTTGGGTAAACACGTAAATTTCTACTTTCCTCCTTCACCATTGTGCTATCTTTCGAGGCACAATTCAAAGCTTGGCGAGCAACATTTTGAACTGAAACGTTACAATATAAATAGTGATATTTTTTAAGTATTTTTAATTGCAGAAGCGCTAGTAACTCGGAAGGTAGTTAGGATGTCTAAACTTTTCCATTTCAATTACAAACGTTAAAAAACGTTACATAAAATAAAGATTCTGGAAGTTCCGGAACCCCAAGCCAAAAAATTTGCGTCAAACTCAAATCTAGAAGCTTTGCGGACGTTTCGAATATGTTTCATTGTAATTTTAAACGCTACAAAGGATCTAGAATAAAAATGCCTCAACATTCCATCTGAAAAAATAAAGGAAATTTAAAAAATTTTATTCCCAGATGATCACAAAAAAGTCCATGTTTTCCTAAGAGGTCTTAAGTAGAATCTAGAAGCATTTTCGTTTTGACTTCAAATGCTATAATGATCTATATTGTATAGAATTATATATAATCTCGTTAATATAGAAATTCTGAATCACACCAAGAAAAATTTTAGGTTCCTTCAGAATTTTACACTAGAATACAGTTTAAAATTGAATTCTAGAATTACGAAAGTTTCAAATGTTTCTAAACTTAAACTTAAATCTAAACATTAGTAAACTTCAAAAATCTAGAAGGAAGATTTTTGAGATTCTTCTGAAATCTTCAACATCCAAAACTGCCTCCAAAGGACATCTAGGTGATTTATGGAATTCCTAACAATTTCATTTTAATTGTTATGAAGAGTCAAAAATACAAATTCCAGAGGTTCTTGTAGAATCTCAAATAACTGAAAGTGCCGTAAAATCGTATTTAAAAATTTTGCGAATATCTTTTAAATTCACCCGGGACTATGGAAAAAATATAAATTTTCATAAACGGTCTCTAGCTTCTTCATTTTAATTTCAAATTCTATATCTCAATCATGCCGAAGTACTATTCTATAAGTTTCTTTCAATGACTTAACAACGCAACAATGGGTCTGTTTAAAAAAATCCTGCTAAGATCCAAATCATATGAGCATTATTTTGTCATGCTACTGTACTACTTTACCCTTTTGGGGCGAAGGGCCTATGTGCTTTGCACACATGGCATATAGGTCGATCCACTACTGCCAGAATCAGTCGAAAGCTACAAGAGTTAAAGTTGTATTGTATTTCTTTTTTAAACTATAGCCTTGTATAGTGTTACATAACCACTTTACTTTCGCCTAATTAAAAAGTCTATTCTATTAAAAACTAATTCCTAGTGCCTTTACAAGTTAACAGATGGCAACAAAAGTAAAATATGTCTCACTTCCTTTTAGGAGGTAAGGACACAAGTTTTCTTTTTTAAGTCTAATGGCTTATCCTACAGTTCTAGTAAAAAGTTGGAATGAACATTATAATTCGATGTCAGTGAGAGATATTAGCATTAACCCTCAGGATGGTTCTTTCCATTGGCTTCGTTAAAATGGGAAATTAGAACACCTATTTAGGCATATTATGTACACCTAGAAAGTCACTTTTAGAAACAGACTTTAGAGTATCAATGTGATTTTCATATGGATATAACAACCTTGTTGCCAGTTCATCACTACTGTTTCAAAGTCAGAAATAAATATTCCCAATAATTTCAGGTGTAAGAGCAGCTCCGCTGTGGGACAGTTCGAAGCAGGAATTCGTCGGTATGCTAACCATAACCGACTTCATAAAGATCCTGCGGATGTACTACAAGTCTCCGAGCGTCGCCATGGATGAGCTCGAAGAGCACAAGCTGGACACGTGGCGGCGAGTCCTGAGAGACAAGAAACCCCTGATACACATCTGCCCAGATGCGTCACTCTACGATGCTATCAGGATGCTCATACACAACAGGATCCATAGGTTGCCGGTGATCGATCCGGAGACAGGCAACGTACTCTACATCCTTACCCACAAGAGGATCCTTAGATTCCTATTTTTATACGTGAGTATCTTGAATTCGAGAATCTGAAAAAATTAGAATCAGTCACGATTAATTTTTCAAACTTTCCTTATGTGGAATTAATTCAGAAGGGGTTGGAGTTTCTTCTGGAACAGATATAGTATTACGGTGCAACTATGTTCCTGGTTCAAAATAGGTTTGCTCCAACATTCTTCTTAATCTTATTTGTTCAAAAGCAAAATGTTTTGTTTTTTACTGTTGAATTGGTCATATTATTAAATTTTTTTATACTCCATTGAGCAGAATAAATCTAAATTCTGATCATAGCTGCTGTTAAAGCAGGTTTATAAAAACCAATTCTACAGTGAATTCACGCCAATACTCCAAAACATACAAAGTTCGATAACACGACTGCGCTTATAAATGGTTACATCATCAAATAGTTAGCCTGCCGGCCTGCACAAGTCCACAAGAAACCAAGAAATAATTTTGAGTCGAGAAACATTTAGAAAACATAGTACTTATCAATGCCCTGAAGTTTCCTCATATCATGTTTTTTCTTCCAGATAAATGAATTACCAAAACCTAGCTACATGCATAAGACGCTCCGAGAAGTGAGGATCGGCAGTTATGACAACATAGAGACGGCCTCAGAGGACACGACGATAATCTTAGCTTTAAAGAAATTCGTCGAGAGGAGAGTTTCGGCTCTGCCCGTCATAGATATTGAAGGTCGACTCGTCGATATTTACGCTAAATTCGATGTCATCGTGAGTACAATGTTAATAAGCTAATAACTGAACTTTCACAAACTTTGTTGTTCTTGTAGAATTTAGCTGCAGAGAAAACTTACAATGATTTAGACGTAACGTTGAAGAAGGCTAATGAACATAGGAATGAATGGTTCGAGGGTGTATATAAATGTAAATTAGACGAAACCTTGTATACAATTATGGAGAAAATTGTCAAAGCAGAAGTAAGTATGAATTAAGAAAGACTATAAATAAGAGAATTCAGATGGTTTAAATTTTCTATTTACCTCACAGAAATACCGAAACAACGTTCTTTGTTGAAATAATATAGAAATGTATTCATTAAACAATTCAAAGTCAGCTTTAGATGCAGAAAAATTGTTCAATGTCGTTAAATTATTTATTACCATACCATTCATGTCATGTAATTAATTTCTTGTTTCCTTCACAGGTACATAGATTGGTGGTAGTAGATGATGAAGACAAAGTCATAGGAATTATTTCTCTATCAGATCTACTTTTGTACCTTGTACTACGACCCTGTGGCGAGGACAGTGGTTCGCCTGATGGTATTTCTTCGGTAAGAGCTCAGGTAAAATAAATTGAAAGGATAGATGTTATGGCGTTGTTCCCTTTTTTCTACTTACAACAAGAAAGGAGGTTGAAACCTTTAAAAATGAAAACACTAATTATTATAACTAATTTTATTAGCTCAGCATTGTTGTAGTCAGTAACGTTATTGATTATTGTTATCAAACCAGAAAGGCATAGTAGCAGAAAATAAATGCTATGGAAGTAATATGCGGTTTGAGGGATAAAGACTTGCTTAATTGCAAACGGCAAACTGGCTAAACAAATCACTATGTCTAATAGATTAACCAACTACTACCAGTTTTCGATTGGGTAGTTAGAACCATTAAAGTAATGTTTTTTTTAATCGTTAATATGATTAAGATGTACCATAAATTAAAAGATTAGATGTTGAAGGATTGCTCTTGTTTTTTGTACTTAAAAATACTAACTTGGAACCTCGATAATAAAGACTAATTGTATCTAACTTTACTTTCAACTAAATTCATTGTGATTACTGTAACTGGTGTAACCGAATGTCGTTTTTAAGAATAGATATTTCCCCTGGAAAGTAATGTTTCACATTGTTGGTTTAATAACTAATGAAATAAATAACTTGAAAAGTCTTACAACTTATGAGCCATACAATAACTAGACGTGATGGCCATAAGTCTTTTGCTACAGATTTATCTTTGTAAAATGTTACTTAACACCACTATTTTTGATAAATTAGATACCTTTTTTCATATTATGGATGTTCAGAGATGTGACGTTCTCAAATTTTATTTCAGGATTTGAAGCAGATTCAAGAGAAGTTATCGACAACCGAACAGACGTCGTCGAGCGAGGAGGTCTCACAGACGATTCTCGAAGAGGACGAGCAGCATGGCAATGAGGACGTCGCGAGGCCACTCGAGAAGGCGGACTCGGACGGGAGCATACCGACGACGCCAGTGATAGAACCGTCGAATACCATACAGTCCGATAGTAATATCTTTAGGGAGGTCACAGTGACCGGAGGGGATTGATGATAAATTTCTTGTGTCCCCCTGGAGCAATTGTTTCTCTTGTCTTATTCTTTTCTTTTTTTATTAGTGATTTAGAACATGCGGGTTTCTCATAATTCGCTCGCTGGATTGTTTCTTCAGGTGGCATTCCTTTATGACACTGTCGGGATACAATCGGTTGTCAGGTCCTGATGGCGTGGTCGTAAACAAGAGACGTCTAATTATTTTTGGATTAGTAGTAGATTTCGCTTCATTAATTTTTTTGATTCGGTTTTCAAAATTGATAAACAACCAAGGAATATTTCTTTCAAAATCACAAGATTTAATTATTCCAATACGGGAATTAATTATTTCATTCTAAACATAATTAGTGTTATTTAGTTATGTATTTCAAACTATGTTACAATATATAGACTGGAAAAGCTTACATTTATCTTCAACAGTTAATATATGAAATAAAGTGAGGACCAAACTTGAAAATAAGCATGTGGTATACCTTCACAACTTGCTTGGAATAATAATACTATTCCACACCTATCAACATAAAATATAGCAAGTAAAAACGATAGATTCAATTACCTTCAATTCAATAAATTGTACGTATAGGTTCCATTCTTTTCAAAATTTCAGAATGTATATAAAATGTAAATTCAAGCAAATAATGTTTTTGGACTCTAAATTCTTCAGAATTTCCGACTTCAACCATTCTTACTTGTGATCACTGAAATTAGCAAAATATTATGGGCAGAAAGTAGCGCCTAGAATTTGTGAATTTAAAGCAACATACCGGTACATTCCGTATTAGATTTACCTTTGGCGAAAGATCTCATTTTAGAAAACCTTAATAGACATCTGCATGATTGATGTGTCTCATTTGTAAATCTCATTGTGTTTTCTACGAATGATCAATAGTGAAATTGTCCCTTTAATTCTACAATTATAGTTTATAATGAAATTATAATTGTGATTGCACAACAGGATAATCATGCAGGATTTGATGAAGGTGTTTCTACAAATATAATCAAACCCTCATTTCTGTATAAAAAGCTTTAACATAAAAAAGTTATATTCGTCTAACGCACACACAAGTTGCAGTGTGCAAGCGAAGTGTTAAGTCTTAAGTCTGTCATTTGCTGATAAATTAAGAAAAACGCTGTCTTAACTATCCAGGTTAATGGTGTTTAAAAGTGACTGGTTTCATCATCAGGCTGTGTTGAATGCTGAAACAAAATTTTCCATTGAAAATATATACCATTTGGAATTTGTTAGGCACCGTTGTTTGTTAGGAACACGGTCAGGCAAAGTTCTTCCCACACAATGTGTCCTTATGTTTTTTACTTTTCAAGCGTATCCTTAAGTGAAACTCGCCGTTTACACCCATATCGCAAACATCGCGTCGAAATTGTTCTTTCGGTCTAGTCATCGCCTTGTGTTTTTTCCACTCAAATGCATCTAGAAATTGTGATGGTCCGATACCTTTACATTGAAGATGTCACAGGAAAAATCTTTTTATGTGGTTTACTTCTACCTTTTGAACATCTTCCACTTTGTAAACATTCAAAAGAAGTAAATGGAAACCGCCCTTTTAACATTTAAGCTTGAGCTCGATGATGACTGCTAGTCAGTCGAAACTGGTCTCTTTTGAATATCTTTTAACTGGTTGATTAAGACTGTATTTTACTTGTTTTCAAAGAAGGCAATGAAATTTTGAAAAATGATCGTAAATGGTTTGGGTGAAAAAGTTCTAAGGTTCATTTATACACGTCATTACTGGATCATAATGTAATATAATTTGTAATCAATGTGTATGATGAAAACCGTGGAATTTGTAAGTCATTAACAGTTTACAAATGCACCTAAGAGCTGTTTTTCAAAAATTCATCGTTAGTGAGCTTACAAAATTACCTTTTTCGCTATAAAAGTAACTGTCACACACGACCCTGAGATTAAATAAACCTTTTCATTTGTTAAGAAAGGTACCAATAATGTAATTAACAACTGAATAAGACCATATTTGGCAAAACTTTAAATGAAGTGTACTATTTGAGATCGACTCAAATTGCACTGTTTTTCAAACCGATTTACAGACATATTGATGTTACCTCTAATAGTGGTTATGTACCTATTTCAAGGGATCCGTTTAAAACGTTTCACACCGTGCCTTGTTACATAGCAGTTATTTTGTAATACCCACAAGTGAGATTTTTATCTTAAGTCAATTGCCGTAAAGCGAAATCGACAGTGTCATATTGGTGTGATATCACAATAAAAGTAAGTACTTAAGATTACTATTATAATTATTATTATTTATACCAAAGACTGTTTCAAGGAACAATTCAGTACAGTACGGAGTATATTACAACATATACTCACATGCTTTATTATTTATTTGTACGTAAGGAGAACTTAACAATTTAGTCATTAAGGGACAACTATGATCTATAGTATAAGGATTATCAAACTTTTTGCCATTGTTTTGCTTCTAACTCAGGAGAAGGATCATATATACCTACAACGTTTAATGATTGAGGAAACCAAAAGAGAATTTAACCTAAACTCTAGTTTGTAGGTGTTGTGTTAGTAATTGTACACATTTGTACAGTTTCTGAAACAAAGAAGGAAAAACCGTTGCGCTGTCGCAAACGCTGCCTTATACTTATTAAAGAAGATAAAAACTGATATATTTATGTTCTTGTCTTTAAAGAGATTTTGTATATATAATGTGTAAAATCAGGAGACATTGTTACGGAACAAGATATAGAATAATAATTTGAAATTTTATATACAACAATGTACATCGTGCTGGTATTGTACAAATCAACTCAAAAAAATTGCTACTATTTGATAAGCGTTATCTTGGAAAATTCTACAACGACGTAGGTTTTTAGTAGTAAGGCTTGTGGCCTAGTGTGAATTATGTTATTGATAATAAAGTAACTGTACCTATTAGTGTTTTATGTTAGTTTCCATTCCCATTGAAATAAATCTACTTTACGAGGTGTGGCTATTAAATAAGGAGACTGACGTAAAAATTTTTATTTTTATTTTATACATAATTACTTATTATCCATTGTTGGAAACAGTGCTGAAAGTCATCTTCTGTCAAGCCCTTCAGGACGCTTGCCGCTTTCTCTTTTACAGCTTCCACGGACTCAAATCCCTTTTAATGCAGATTTCACCTTAGGGAACAGATTGAAGTCACATGGTGCAAGATCTGGTAAATAAGGTGGATGTTCTAACACTGGGATGCTGTCCTTGGCTAGGAACCTCTTGACAGACAAGGCGGAATGAGCGGGCGCATTGTCTTGGTGGAAAACCCATGATTTAGCAAGTACCTCAAGGTAGATATTATTCAATACTTTGACCCAGTAAAGGTACACAATCTCATGAATATCGAAAAAACAATCATCATTGCTTTAATTTTTGGCTCGGTGAAGTTGGGGTCATCCAGTGCATGGATTGGCGCTTCGTTTCCATATCATAATTAAAAAACCACGATTCATCACGTTAATATCCTTTCCAATAAATTTGGGTCATGTTCAATGGCATCCAAAGTGTCAGTACAAACGTTTTTGCGAACTGCTTGTTATTCAAACATGGGCACTTTCGGCACCATTTTGGCACACACTTTTCGCGTGTTCAAATTGTCATGTAAAATTTGCCGTACACATTCTTTATCAATGCCTACAGGCTACGGTTTCAGCGATTGCACGAATACTTAATCGACGGTCAGACCGAATCAAATTACCAACTTTTTCGAAATTGTCATCCGTTTACATTGAAGTGCGACCTGGCCGCGAATCACCTTCAACACCTTGTCCGTCATCTTTAAAATGATTAACCATTCAAAAACACGTGCACCCCGATAAACATTCACTGCCATACACTTCTTTCAATAAATTATAAGTTTCAGTAGTGGTTTTTCCAAGCTTGAAATGAAATTTCACAATTCGTTGCTCTATTGTTAACCTAACCATTTTATCCAGCAAAACAGAAAAACAACACTAACGAAAACATAGGCTATGACTAAACGGTGTTGTTTACATAAACGAGACTAAGTGCATACCATAGCTGCATACTAAAGAGAATGCTTCGCACTAAACAGCTACCGGTCAATAGCGGTCGGCGCATGCGTACTTCTTCCGCAGCAGCATCAGTCTCGTTATTTAATAGCCACACCTCGTATAAACACCTTTTACTAAGAAATATGAGGAGACTTTACATCAGTCTAAAACATAAGCCTATAGAATAACCTGTCACAGGGAGGAGTGAAAGGGCATCCATTATTCTTATTACTTTTTCATATTTTTCGTTCAGCTGATTACTTAAACAATAAATAAAGCGTTTGTTGTGTTTCAATGTTCTTCCATAGGGCATTCATCAGAGCATCCTAGGAATGATGTAGTGAGTGCTCTGTGGTTTAGATATTTTTAAGGTCACTTGTCCTGTAACATGAGAACCATGAGAATTTTAAGGATTTCACAGAAGTGTTCATTAAAAGCAAAAGTGAACCTCGAGAAATATTTCCCATCCTGGAGCATGTCTTATATTCCATTCAATAATAATAATATTAATGATAATAATAACTGCTTTGATTTTAAATTCTGATTTTATTTCTTTGATAACTGTTAATTTGTTTAAAAAATAAAATAATTTTTTTTTAAATAAAAATCATTATGGTAACTTTTTTATCAACTCTATTACTTTGTATAAATTTAAAAAGTCAATATTTGAAACGAACATAAGAAAGATAGTACTTTAATATAATACTTAGAACAAAAATGAAGAACCTGCCTATATAATTTTGTATTAATCTTTTATTGTCTATTAACACTTTGAAGCCGATGTTATAAATATAAACTAAACTAGTAAACTACCGAGGTAGATACATTTTAATTATTGAAATGGACTTTTCTTTCTTTGAATCCTTGAATATTTCCAGCCCAACATTTTCAGCGGTAACTTCCTTTAGAGTTGGTGATGGTTTACGATGCACAAAGTAATATTTTTATAACGATCGGCATTTTTGTGGATGTTTTTATAAGTGAATTATTATTTTTTTCATTTTTTGCCGCCCCTTAGTAGAATGCCGCCCGGGTGCGATGCACCCCTTGCACCCCCGGCACGGGCCGGCCCTGATTGCACATGCACATTAGATAAATACATCTAATGAACACTGTGTGTGGCGCCAAACAGTCGGAAATGACAGTTCAATACACTTGCCTGCAGCGGACTTCGACATCTGATCCAATTTCGGATCGCATGTGTGAGATAAGGTAATGAAAACCTATACTATTTTGAACTTCAAATTCTATAATTCGATGATGGTTTCATACTACGGTTTGACTAGTTAACTTTGGTTGGTAGTAATAATTGGTTAACTTGTACTAACTGTAAAATTCAGGCTCATGTTAAAACGTCTTTGCCATCTACAATGTTAATTAGTGTGTGGAATTTAAATCATTACAAACTGTTAGAGATTTTAAGCCAAGTATGACCACCATAACATATACAAGAAAGCCAAAGAGTTCACAAATATGCATAAACGCAGGCAGCAGCATATTTTGGTAGATGGAAAGGGTAAACCAATAACAGAAGTCGAGGAAAAGTTAAAAACTTGGAAAGAATATATTCAAAGATGAAAGAAACATCAACCACTTAAAGAATACACAGGGAGATGAGGATCCGGATATAACAAAGGAAGAGATTCTGTATGCAATAAAAACAATGAAAAATAGAAAAGCAGTCGGCCCGGATAGAGTCCCCACAGAAATATTACTTAAGAATGTTTGTTGTCTACTTTTGTAACGCTTCCTAAAAAAACAAATGCCAGATACTGCATCGACTATCACACAATAAGCCTAATGAGCCACACTTTGAACGTTTTATTAAAAATCATGCATAACAGACCATACAGAAAACTGGAGTACGACGTAAGTGACACTCAATTTGGCCTCAGAAATGGTTTGGATACAAGACATTATTGGCTTTTAACGTAACAGCAGTAAGATATCTAGACATGAACCAGGATATTTGTGTTTGCTTTATCGACCATAAGACATTTGATAAGGTGAAGCATGAGCATTTACTTAAACTACTCAAAGACAAGGAGCTAGATCGCAGAGATATTAATTTGATATCAAGTCCCTCTTATAATCAAAACACCAAGATACAAGTTAGAACAGGATACATAGAGAGAAACTGAAATAAAAAAGGGAGTCGGACAGGGATGCATTCTCTCACCAACCAGACTTAATCTTAGTTATTCCTTCATCCAGGTTGATCTCAAAAATGGGAATTTTTTAGTAAAAGAGGATAGTATTAGGGTGCTGGAAAAAATAATTTTAACTTGGAGAAACCAGTACTTTTTGAGGAAAAAATAAAATGTGAGTAATAAATTAATATTGCCATTTGAAAAAGTTGTCGATGACGTCATATCTCAAATTTGGTATAAAACTGTCTTTGATTTACTGAATTTATTCCAAGTTAGAGACTCTCACTGTATAGTTACCCTTGTTGAACCCAAACCGATCACTTACTGACAGGAAACTTTCTTGTTTTGAAATCGGCCATATGAAAAACATCTTTTCCGATTCCATATATAAATGTCGTTCTCTAATATTTGGTGGTGTTAGAGTACAAAGAAGGGTAACCTTGAATGAAGCAAGAGACATTCGAAAGTGACTCAAACTCTGATGCACTATAATATGGGACAATATTCTCCATGTACCCCTCATTAAATGTCGATTCTCTTCTTCTGCGAGGATTTACGATATACACATCCACAGTCTCGTTGAGGAGGACATTTATGTGATTCAAATTGAAATTGTTTTCAAAAAAAAAAAGGGGAACTACATTACTAACATCACCAATGGCGTCAATACATAAATATAGGGTTACATAAAAATAAACATAACTCTCGGCACCCCCATCCATAAATCCATAGATCACACTGTCAAATATTAGTTCTGAAATCGTGGAGTTAACAAGCGGCGTTTTGTGGTTTAGCGAATTATCGACTGTTGAAAATAATCAAACCCAGCAATTATTGTAGATTACACACAGCTACTGAGTTCGCTAAACGCAACCATTGTTTATCTTTGCACTCTCGCAAGCCATTCGAAGTTTCTTTCACAAAACATGCAGGCTGGGTCAAGGGCGTCGCCAGCCGATGGCGCAGGGGGGGGGGCAAGTTGACTACATACTACAATTCATACTTTTCTCATTCTCTATGAATGAGAAAAGTAGGTATGAATTGTAGGTAAAGTAGGTATGAATTGTGGGTATTCTCTGACAGTACAAAGTCCAATGTGTAAAGCTACACGAGCACGAGCTCTTGACTATGCAATAAAAAACTTGTAAACGATAGAGTAGAGCAGAGCGCAGCGTAGTACGGAATATTAAGAGTGGAATTGGTGACTTCATTCGAGTTTCGACGCACGGGAATGATTGTTCAAGGCTTGAACTTCAAGCAAATCAACTCAAATACTTAGGACTTTGGTTGCATTATATTTGGCAACTTTTTTAGAATCTCTAGGGGGGGCAGCTGCCCCTCCCTGCCCCCCCTTGGCGACGCCCTTGGGCTGGGTTAGGTAGGAGCCATGTAGGAGCAAAACCTATATGTTTTGTGAGCAAAACATTTACCACAGGGTACCTATTCCTGAATGTGGGTAATTGTAATTACCTAGGGAAATTTTAAAATTACTGTTCCATCAATAAGTATAATTACATATGTCATCACTTTCATCGCGTTTATAGAACATATTCAAATCATAGTGCCGCATCTAAAAATTTGTATAATCTGTGGTTCTGCAGTATTCGTTTAAAATTGTTTTGCTTACTTACCTTGACAACTGACAAGCTAGCCATATGGGTGAAAGTAGAATTGGGGAACTGGCGACATCGATGTTGTCAGATTTCTGTTGACACACATAAAACTCAAGCACGAAACACAAAATTAATGCGGAATTTTTTCGGTAAATCTAGGATTTTTATTTCCACTGGCAAACGGGTGCAAGGAATAAAGATGGCGGCCGTTTACGACTTTTCTTGTCCTAAGCTAAAGATTTATTAATATGAGTTTCATGTATCGTAAATAAGACGCGCCACGAGGTTAGGAACAGTGGTTCGTTGTAATTAGTGTGATAATTGGTGTAATAACGGTGTTATTATAAATTTTGAAAGGTAAGACTTGGTGGTAAGATTGTTAAGTATAACATATTTCAATGTAAAACTGTAGGGTGTAGAATATAACCAAATATACGGTTGCAATATTTTGCATAAATTGAGGTTTTTCCCTCTGGAAAACTGGAATCATTTCACTTTAATTCTGTTGATCGTTGTAGTTTGTATTACAAATATTACTAGTAGTACCATAATTAACATCAAATATTTCATTATGGAAGCAATCATATTCATGCAACTTTCCTCATACAAAGGCACAAATAAGTACTGCTCACCAGTTGTAAACTCTGCTTATGGATCAAACATGTTTCACAATTTTCTTACGAACGCTGCCCGTATGTTAAGGTGGAAGCACGTATGTTGATTCTGTAGAGACATTTGTAAAAGACATTTTGTTACATCAGATTATACTAATCCCAATTTAAAAATAACTGCCTGCGTACCTAAAAGTATTGATAACTGTAACACAAGCAGTATTATTATACTATAAATTATAGTAATATTTACCATGATACCCTGCCCACTCCTTGAGAGGTGAACGTCCCTATTGTAAGTGGTTCTGATCATTCTAGTCTTGATATAAATCAAGAACATGAGATTTAATTTCTGAAAACAGAATTTCTGAAACAATTGAATTTAAATAAATCAGATTCATCAAGTCTTGAAAGTAAAATGTATCAGATACATAAAAATGCAGGTAATTATCTAAACAATGCAAGCTTATTAAGTAATGAGAGCAGCTAATCGAACACTTTAAAATTTATACGAAGAGAGTAGGTTCAAGTTTACTTAACTATTTGTTTCTAGTTTTAAGAAACTATCGAACGAAGAAAAAGGAAGATAAACTTTGTTTCATAACATGTTCATGATTTGTACTCTAATTAGGAATTTGTTTTAGGAATCATGCAGTTCAAAACTAAAGACGGAGGACGACAAATCTTACTGAAAAGCATTAGAATTAAAGTTGTCGGTAACTATTACAGTCTCTAATGTTAGAATAATTTCAGTTCTATTCTCTATCACTAAATATAAATGTTTTGTTTGAATTTGTGTTTTCTTTGTTATTTGTCATTCAGTAATACTGCGTGAAGTGGAAGTGGCACTTATTCATTGGTTTATAAAAACTTGGGATCGTTTACACCAAGCAATATATAAGATTACTTAAGATTATGGAGCACTTATTCATAGAAACTTTACAAAAGAAAACGTTCTTGTAAGTGTTACATAATTTTAAGTGAACTTATATTTTGTTTGATGTAAATGGACCGAGAAATGCAATAATAATCAAATTTCAAAATTCCCGCCAATTTCAAAATCCAGCAATTTTCGAATTTCCCGCCGATTTCAGTAGTCAGTGGTGGGAGGATTGCAAGGAATAAATATGGCGGCAAATGTCATCGGTGTCGCCTTAAAATAACACGGTAGTTACGCTTCTCTAAGGTATATGTTTTGTGAAGCTAGCTAATAAAATAACGGTCGTCTGCGGTATATGTTTTGTGGTCGTCTGAAGATAGCTACGTAGAGCAGTTATGCGCGTTATTGCTCCTGCTTCAATAACTGAACTTATAGTTGGTGTTAACAGTATAAATCATAAAGAAGTATCGAGAAACAATTAATTGTTGGCTTTGTTCAAATCTACCCGTTTTTATTACAATGGCGGCATCCCTGCAAGAGATTCATGAACTCCTTTATGAAATAGATCGAGAAAATCTAAGGGAACTGATGGTAGAAGGTGCCAGTGCGATTAAGCAAGTTGTGCTAAATAAGCTTTCAGAGGAAGGAATTGACACACAACCGTTCATGGATACATGGAATACCTTTGCAGGAGAAAAACTGGAGATCGAAGAAAACACCAAAGAACCTAAGGAAAATACAGTTCATGCTATTGCTGCTACTTCCGGTGATGTTCAGCCACTAGTGAAGAATGTAAAGCATGAGAAAATATCGATTGCCCTGCCGCCAAGCTCGATTACACCAATGCCACCACCTAGGAAGCCAGCCCCCAGGACAAAGAAAATTAAATCTGAACCCCTCGATGAGCCCCAGAAGTCTACTCGTTCAAGAAGTGCCAGAAATCAATGCAATAATAAGGACTCTGTTATAATACAAGTGCCAGATGTCCCTTTGATTGATTTAACGAATAACTGTATATCGCCCAGGAGGACTCGTAGTAAGATAAGGCAGGCAACTACACAAGTCAATGAGAATGTAGCTCTACAAGAAAATTCTATGATACAACTCCACAAAAAAAATAATCTGAGTGAAATTGTAGACAATATGAACATAACAGAAGATAATGAAGAAGAAACCAAAGGTAATCAACAAATTAATGCAAACTCAGCCTCTCCTGATGTAGTTGATGAGTTTAAAAATAAGAAGGGGGGTGTTAAAGAGAAGAATTTATTTGTAAATTTAAATAAAATTGAAACCCAAACAGATCTTAATCAGACATACACTTTGTCCTTAAAACCTCAGGACTGCAGTGTGTCTGTTCCAGTAAAACAACCACCCAAAGAAATGAACACTCCCATAAAGTCTAACAAACCTTTTACGCCGTTAAAAAATTCTAAAACGCGTATTCCTATGTTCACGAAAAGTCCAAGTTCGAGCTCTACTCCCCTCGGCACATACAAACCCTCTCAGAAAGTTTTGAGGTCTGAGCAAAAACGAAAAGGACAGGAGTCTTTACGGAAGAAAGAGGAAGTGTTGCAGGCTATGGAAAAAAGCATCAAGACAAAGGATATCAGACTGCAAAGAGGACATGAAATAAAGAAGGAAGCACAAATGAAGCAGGAAGCTGCAAGAAAATTGATGGATAAGACGAAAGCTGAGGAATACTTAAAGAAGAAACAAGAAGGAAACCCTGGTAATGCTGGTTTCTCAGAAAAAAAGAGAAAGGAACTGATGTATATGACTAAAAAGACTCCGTTATTGCCTACAGTAGATTGCTATGATTCTGATGAAGAACATAAACGACCAAATCGTCCACAGTATCCAACCTGGATTCAAAGCAGGTTACTTGAACGAGAAGAAATGGTAGGGAATACAACTGGAAAAATGAATACATTATTCATTAAGAATATAGTTACCCCAGATCTTCAGGAAGTCTTCGAATGCATCGATGCCAAGAAACTGGTACGTAGTTCAAGTGCACATTGGAAGGAACCACCTCGCTACACACTATTTAATAACCATAATCATTTCTACTTTAGTGAAGATGAAGATGTCTAAAGTAAACAAAGAATTCACTTCATTTCATAGTCTTGCTATTACTCAACTGAATGTCTATTTGATTCTATAACTAGGTGAAATGTTAGTTAATGAAATAGTTCTTTTGTTTCTGATAAATAGTCACAATTTATTAGTTATAATTATGCCAAGTTTTTCTATATGTATGTTTTCTATGTTTTTCAACTTTTTCATGAGAACTTTAATGAACAATTTTGTATAACACAAGGAATGCTTTACACCATATTAATGGTGGGAAGGAGAAAATTTGAATTTGTTGCCAGGAATTCAAATTTTACTTTTTAATTTGTGTAATTATATGTGTACTGTGTGTAATTATTTTGTACCATTATGTTTACAAATTTATATTTCATTTATACTCATTTTTTAATGCTTTCTATTATATTTGATGTTATTTTCCTAAGCAATATATTTTAATTTTGTAATTAGCTTTAATGTATAGAGAAAGCAATACTCGAAAGAGTCGCTGCTGATTTATTGTGACTAATTTGTATTTTAAACAGCATTTTACACTTCAGACAATGATTACATTTAAACAACAGTAATAATGACATACATTTTATCTGAAGTAATGAATACTTCATGCGAAACTAAAAAAATCGTCCAGTGTTGAAACTAGGAAGAAAACTTCCTCATTTGAAAATGGTAAATATTACTTTATAGTTTTAGTATACTAGAGACTTTGTTTTTAATCAAACATTATGTTACGTATTAATTCTGTGTAATAAAATAGTTCTATGAATAAAAACATATATAAGGCATGTTTGATATAAATTACTTATAAATACGTATAAATATAAATTAACGAATGACATTATTGCTCTCTACCATTACGCTCCGTCACCAAAAATGAGCAGTTAACGTGAAAGATTTATGGGATGATTGTATCTTAATTATTTTTAAATTTTATCAGGTACTATAGCAGTGGACAATGGTTTCTCAGGCCAGGAGAAAGTCTTGGGTAATGATAATCCTCAGGTATGGTGAGGACCTGGAAAAGTTATTGCCGTGTCTTGCGTTAGGTTGTCCGACATCAAAACCTGCAGCCAAAAACCGTGAGGCCGCTACAAGGGTGATCGCTAATTCCCTTAAGATGGACTTGAAAGTAAAATGACGACCATGCTTGACACAACCTCTAAAAACAAAGCAAAACGGTTAAAAAAATATCTTCCGGGATATTGAAGTAAGTTGTTCTAAATGCAGTGGTGATATATTACTGATGGCCATTTACACCAGTTCAAGTTAAATATTAACTGACACTTAGTAACTACATGAAATTTTAATGTTATTGCTGAGTACCAAGTAGTGTGTTAGTTACTATACTCATGATAAAACTAATCAGTGGAAATGGTTCCAGTTATTTATTATTATATGTGAATAAATGTATTGTAAAATTAGTTTCTTGTTACTGAGGAAGATGATCTGGAAATTGTTGAAAAATATTTTCAAAAGTTTGGATGCAGTTTGGAGTTTCTAAATGTAGTGAAGACATATCAGTAATGCTCATTTGCATCAGTTTCATTTTAGGGAAAGGAAATTAAAGCAAATTCCTTAAATATTAACTGACTGTTAGTAATTATATGAAACTTTATTGCATAGTACAACCATAAATTGTAAATGAGTTGACATAACTGGAGGGTGGTGAAAACCTGGGGTCGTAAACCTAAGGTCACAATGTGGATATACACAGCTATATAAGATCTATGACTGCCTGTAGAATTAGTTAGACTGGCGTAGGTCTCTCATCCTACGAGGGCATAAGGCATCGCCTGTGGGAAGAGGAAGTCAACAGACTGCTACTACTTCGAAAAACCCCACTACATACAAATTAACTCCGTCAAACCAGTCACGGGAGCAGGATGCGGAATATTTTCGATTTTCATGGACAAAACGATCACAATTTACAAAGGCAATTACAAGCATTATCAGCATTAAAACAACACAAAATCACCATTGAGTCAGCACTGGAATGCTACAAGTCACTGATGAAAGCAGCCTACAGGAACAGAATCTTTGTCCTCTGGGTCTAAGTGCGCAGGCAACAACAATGCCGACAAGCTGGATAGCAAGGCAGCCAAATGTTTGATCATGAACTCTGGCTCTCTCAACTGGGTAGCCCTCAATTGTCTCCAGCTATCATGACAAGATCTTTGACATGAAATAAGCTGCAAACTCGCCAAGGAGCTTCTATTTCATCCCAATAAGGAAAATCGGCCACGAGATATTTGGTTATGACCTTCGACTCGCCGTGGGAGTTCTGATTGGACATTGCCAACTAAGAAATCATCTTCATCAAATGAGACTAAACGATAAGTGCTGAGCATGTGAATATGAAGACCAAAGGGTGCAGCACTTGCTGCAAGAATGTAACGGTTTCTCTCCTAGGAAAATATCTTGGGAGAATCAAATTTCTTCAGTCAATGATTAATGACAATGTAAACAACAAACATAAGGACGAAGTGAAAGCGTTGAATGAAGAGAGAGAGAGTATATATAGTAAGTATAATAATTATTGATAGAACGGTAATTTTAAAATTTCCCTAGGTAATTACAATTACCCTCATTCAGGGCACCTATGAATAGGCACACTCAAACTCAAAACTAAAATTACATCAAATTAGTGTAATTTTTGCGGTACGTAAAATGAAATGACCGTTTACGTAAAATATACGGCACAATTGTCTCTCTACTAAGTGGGGAGCAACCATTGTTCGCTGACTGCGCGTGGAGGCCACTTGTCTGTGTATATCCTTTGTTACTTGTCTTGTCTACTTTTGATTTGTCTATGGCATAGAGTCTATGATTTCGCGTCATTGAGTTAACCTATATTTGGTGTTTTTGAAACAAACACTGTTCTTATTTAAACATTTAAATGTGAAATAAATTAATTAAATTGAGACGACTCCAAACAAATTCGCAATAACTATACCGTTGAAATACCACATAACTGTTGACTAAATAATATTAACCTTAGGTTTTTTTGTAAACTTGTTATTAATTTAATATTTATAATTAAAACACTGATAATGCATGCACTAAGGAGATGCTTAATTAATTCCACCAATTTCACCAAATTTAGGTGCTTTAGTGGGGGAATATATGAGCCAAGTTACTTAGAGGTCAGTTCATACCGTTATGTAAATTCCTTGTCCTTATGTAAGTTTGAAGTCATGAATTTTATGCATGCAATTTTAGTCAATTTCAGGCTTTTTTCAATTCTGAACATATGTGCATCTTCCATACCCATTGGAGAAATTTGCCCCATTTATCGTTATATATCGTAATACAACTTGTCTTTTCATTCACATTTTAGGGCATGAAATCGAAAGTCCCTCTACATGACAGCATAAATGTTCACCTAAGGGGTTATGATTATCCCATACTAGAAAATTATCAAAAGTTCCTGCACAAGCTATTGAAGAACATTGAAATCGACGTGGAGGACTCCTGGGCCCTTCCGGCGCAACAATTGCATGTCCACACTTATAAACCAAACAGTGAAATAGTGCAGTCTGAGTATAAATTGAAAGTGTATGAGAGGATAATACAAATGATTGACGTTTCTACATTACAAGTAAGGAATTGAAATCTAGAATTGTTTCCTTGTGAAAAAGAACACGATTGCAAGTCTTTAAATTGAGTTGAGTAGACTTGCATTAGCTGCCTACAATAAGGGATAATTTTTGAATAAATGTAAATTTCGTTTTAGCTACCAATAATCTTAAGAGCAATAGATGCGAGTCTACCAGCAGGAGTTACTGTACAGGTTCGACCTACTGAAGAATCTGACGAGGAAAACAGATATATTCCAGATAAAGAACTTGAATCCCTCAAAGAAGAATTGGAAGTCTTAGGAGGGCCTTCTAAAAAGAAATAGTGAAAGCATGTAATTTTTATAATATAGTTAGTGTTTCTTTAAAAAAAATAACACTGAAAATATATTTCACAACAAATATTTCTTTTAACCACCTACAAATAATGAATTTGGAAATTTATAGCTTATAAATTAAATGTAAACCAAAGTTTAATATTCACACAGGTTATTGCACACCATCAAAAAAGTTGTATTTCCGTTAGGAAAGAAAGAACAATAGAAAACTATTTGGATAATAATTGATTAAAACTATAAAGATTTTTGTTGATGCACGAAGTCAGGTCCTTTAACACTAAATAAATTTCTAAACGGAAAAAGTGAGGGAAGCATTTAAGGTTATCTGTCTTACCGATTCTTTAAAATTTATATACACTGGGAATAGTAAACTAGATAAAATAAAACCTAAACTGAATATGCAAGATTTTAGAGATACTAAAAGCAGAAATTACGAAGGCGCTGTTTTCGCAAAGTATATATAAGCGTCGTTTGAAGTTTTTGTATACAATCATGTTGACTAATTGGTCTTGGCGGTTTCTAACTGTGTGACTAAAACTTGTGAAATCTAAAATACCTTTAAAGATAGACCAGATTTATTCTATGTATGTACAAATAATCAGTCAGACTTTATTTAACAAAAATAATATATTTCACATCGCAATAAATCTTATCATATTGCATAAAATCGACCTACAAAAAACAACATTGATTTAAAAACTATATCAACATTAGGTACTAGTTATCTGATTGCAAAATTTCTTCACCATCACTATTGAACTGTGAGGACACCCACGCCAGTCCCCATTTTAGGTTTGTCAGCATGAATTTTAAAGCTTTTGTCCACTGCTCCTCGGAGTTCAGTTGAATTCTAAAAGCGAGAATGTAATTATGATATAATCACGTAAATTAGGAGACAGATTTTACTTTATAGAGTAACTGGCGTCCTTATCTTCGATTTTGCCTTTGTTCGTGTGGTAAGGGAAACAAAACACTTTATTCCCTTTCTCCTGTTTCTCGACTTTCTCCTGGAACTGTTGCATGCAGTCGAGAAACGCGACCATACCACTATCGAATTTTGTATCCCATAAGAACTTGAATCCGCCTGAACCATACAATGGTAACTCCTTATCTTCTTGCACAGACTAAAACGAAATATAACTATATATTAGTCGATAGTATAGTCGATTTTATTCTACGTATGCATAAACATGTAGTCTTATTTTGTATTTTTAATTTCAATATGACAATAATGCCCCCATAACATTTATGTAATTTAGTTTACAGTATTATGGTGCGTGGTCGTCACATACACAGTTTGTGACTATTAAGACATTGTCAAAAAATCGTCTAATTGGCAAGTGTATATATAAAATCATATATAAAGGGAGGTTTAAACACCATATTGTAAATCCATTATTGACCTCGAATAAGAGGTCACAAATACAAAAGGAATCAGTGTCTGAATGCTTTCCCGGCCTAATTATAAATTTGTTCGCTTTAGAGGAAACCTCATGATGGTGTTCAATAAAATTCAAACATATCCATCACTCCGAGATTGCTGACTTCCCGAGTTATTCTGGGAACTGACATCTTTCAACACATCCGGGTAATTCTTTTCACAGCAATTCATAGGTATATGTCAATATTGAATTTTAGATTACTTTCTTGGCACAATGTTGAGGACCAATTAAAACCAATGTGTAACTTTGTAAATTCCTCTGTTCTTGTTCTCAGTAACAATATTGAGGCGTTTAAAATCGTCTGCAAACATGAAATAAAAAGTAATACCTATTGACTAATATATTAAAGAGTCGCTGTAGATATTACGAGTGAAGTACATAAAACCACCTATTTATGTTTCACTTGAACATACATGAAATGACATGTTATCTGATAGATCACACACTTACGACAATATGTGAATGATTCCCAAACGGCACGAGCTTGTATCTCTCAAATTTAAGATTGACCTTCCTAGCGAGAGCAGCGAGGAGCAGAGCTGTCTGTCCCCAGGCTGCATTTATTTCGGACCAATCGACGGGGGCCGAAGGTAGACGTCCCAGGCGGAAATTATTTATCGTGCCAAAGTGGCCCTTGTGCCAGATGTGGAACGTTGCGTTGAACACGTTCGTCCGTTGCAGCTTGTCCAACTGAATGTTCGTGTAGTTCAGCTGACATTCCAAGCTGGAACCATATTAACATGGTATAGTAAAAAAAATATAATTATGATAATGTGGTATTGCTATAAAAGGAAGTAAGGTTATATGAAAGCCAGTACTAAGAAACTAAAGCTATAGGTAATAAACTAACTGAATAACGAATAAATATGTTTTAATTAAACTTCAGTCATCATTACCCTGCTAACAACTGTTAGGTGCAGACGCATTTTAACCGCACACAATTATTTGATGGCATACTATGAATAGTAACGGTGAATAATCTAAAATGAGAATTGAAGACAATCACACCTGAAGAAAAGTTCGCTATAAAAGGAAGAGAAGACCCAAAGTCCTCTACACTGAAAAAAACCGGAAAAAAAAACTTTCCTTCGCCAGAATAAATCCAAACAATAATAGTAGACTCTTCTACAAATAGCTAACAAGCAAAAAATGTTGTACAATAAAGAAACACAAAAACTCACCCAACATCTGGAATTAATATCACTGAGAACACACTTGAAGGCTACAGGTAGATAGTAAAGCACAATGTATCAAATAGAATAAATTCCACAACCGCTTCAGACATTTCAGCTAAAATAAATGAGATTACAAATAAACCATACAATTTATTGTATATCAAGACGCTTGAAGGCTAAACATGTAAAGAACTCTTAAACTTATGGGACCAAGTAGATAGATCCACACACAGAATATGTAATACTTTCAACCAGACTGGGATTTCTAGTAATGATCAATCAGAACAAATCAACAAAATATACTACTCACCAGCTTATTTAAAACAAGAAAATATTAAACTACCTATAAGGAAACTGAAGCATCACAAACTCTCACCATGCGTATCTAATTCGTGACAAATCCGGGTGCTTTTTACTGAATCGCGATTGGGTTAGTCGAACAAGACTCAATCAAAAAAGAGGTACGCAGACCTACAAAACTGCAAAACGGAATATCGCTATGGCAAACATATTGTCTCTAAAGCAACAAATAAACCCACTTATAGACAAATAAGACAATACCACATTGACATCAGTCACAATAGAAAACAGCTCAGACATGAAAATAAAACATTATAAACTTGAGTTACCACCATTCATTATTAACATGATCAAAAATAAAAGAAAAATTTATAAGGACAACCTGAAGAATTCTAGTTGCGAAGCAAAAAAGCAATTGAACAACCACAACAACAGTATACAAATTATTAATCACAAAGGATACAAATACACTGCAGTTTCCAATGATATAAATGCTAACAAAAGAAAAAATTACTGATAACAAATCAGGAGTTAACACACCACAAGGGGCCACCGAAAATCCAAACGATTGAAGAAAACAATATAGTGTATGCCACAAATGAGGAAAAAGTAGAAATGTTTGCAACATACTATGAAGAAGTCTTCAGAGAGAATATGACCAACAAATATGCAACAAAATCAATAATTGGTATGGTCTTTCACTTCTGAGAAGAAGATATATATTTTGAAATGCATATGCACCCAGATAACACTTGGTTAATAACACAACTAAATGAAAAGTCGCACAAATACCTTATCAAAATTAGCATTACTTTCCTATGGAGTGGAAGCAAGGGACTATTGTCACCATATTCAGAACTAACACAAATCAAAATAAGAGTTAAAAACTACTGTCCCAACACTGTTATTAGTATTGGGAAAGCAGTTTTGAAAATATCATAAAATATATATTTCAATAAACAGTACGACAGAAAATATCTGAGCACTATCTTGGCTTTGAACAGAAAACTTCTGCCATTCATCCAGTACCAATATTAACTTCCATCTACAAGCTCATAGAGTACCATTCTGTGCCCACATTCCTAGACGTAAGTAAGGCATTTGAATTTAATAACATTTGGCACAGAGGACTACTATATAAACTGAAATCACTAGAATTTCCCGGGTACTTCATTAACATCCCAAAAAATGATTTGGAGAACAAAACTCTGCAGGTCAAAATTAAAAATTATTTGGAGAACAGAACTCTGCAGGTCAAAATTAATGACCATTAATGAACAAGGAATTAGATATGGGTCGCTGCTATCACTTCTTCTTTATAACGTTTACTGTCATGATATATACAACTATAGCCAGTAACAACATCACACCAATAAAAATCAATATATTTTATAATATGCAGACTTAACCTTAATCAGTCACAATATAACTTAAAAGAAAACCATATACAATCTACTCTTACTAGACAGGGCATTGATTTCTTTCAATAAAGAAGACTGTAACCAAGATAAGTTACAATATATAATTTTTAACCACAACAGTTCACCAAACTCACCTAAATTAAATGTATCTCGCAATTACCTCCATTCCACAAATGTCAGAATTCAGGGACTAGATATTGACCATAAGTTGATTTTTAAAAAACATGCTGACAACATATAGAAAAAATGTATATAGAGGAGTAAACATTTATGGAGTTTAACAATTAAGAACTCAGAAATAAGCAAGAAAACAGCTGCACACATCAACCACAACAAACCGCCCCTTACTAGAATATTGCTATTCAATATACTTCCCTAATCACTTCTCTACAAATTATAAGTAAAATCAGGTAACATAAAAATTCTCTACACAATTTACCCAACATTCTCTACAAGACAAGAGGAATTTCCCCGATCAGTTAACATTTACACAGCCTTTTTGAAAAATTTGCAGAGAGAACTTCGTGATCCTAAACATGTTCTGTATCCACTGAAATCAATATGAACGCTTTCACATAAGGCATTTACACAATACCACCATATGAGAACACATTTAAAATTCCAAAAAATGGAACTCAAGAGGACAGAAGATAGAAGATAGCATGTTCTTAGCAAATTTTTACGTCGGAAATGACTTATTGCAGATTTGTATTAGACAAATTGTCGCATAATTTGGTTAGAGAGTATATGACTTCGGCATTCGGTATATACAGTTCTTTTTGTATTTTAACAGTACTTTTGTAAAGGAAAACGCGCTCCAGTTGCTAAGATCCTAAAAAAGCAACACTGCAAGATGTAAACAGTAAGGGTAACTTTTATAAATCTACAAATTTAGTCATTGCACAATCAGTATCGATTTATTTCACAGCACAGTAAAAGGAAAATGGATATATTTTCAAGCATTTAATTTCAGATTTAGAACTTTTCACTTAAAATGTCCAACTCAATAGTTTAGTTAATTCTTTTGAGGACTCAATCTTATTAAATAATTTTTTTTAAGCAACAACCCTACTAATATGGCAATTCCTACCTGCGTCCTTCATCCTCTAAGGCGATAAAATCCCTCCTATGCCGAATATACTCCTTCCAATACCTATCCTCTTCCTGTGTTATCTTTACAGCCACCGCCTTCTGCTCCTCAATCGTATTGAGCGTTTCCTCTTCCTCTTTCTGCAACGCCTCGAGTTCATCCAACAACCTCGCCTCCTCCGCTTTTAGATCGTTGTACTCTTTCTCTAAATCGACTAACTTATGCTCATCCTTCTCATTCTGGAGCCTTGAAAAAAAATTAAACAGAAACATTTAAAACAGGATTGATTTTAAGACATGTAAACAAACATTTTAAAATATCTATTGTAATCATCGTAATCCTCTTGGGTGATTTTAAGTTGCTGGTCCAGAATTTCGATGAGATTGTCTGCGCACTCATCGCAGAGAGGGTGGTCAATGTTTGAACTTCCAGAGAGGTGGTCGAAAAGCGTTGCTTGTACCTGAAAAATGATCAAACAATAAAACTGAAAGAGTATGTACCGGACAAGCTAAAGTGATATTTTTTGTAATCAACCAACTACCAAATGTTTGAATGATTAACTTCAAGAAATAGTTATTACTTCATTTGAAACAAGCATGTTGTGTGTAACAAATCTTGCTTTAAAAATTATTCTGAATATAGTATTGTTAAATAAGTTAAGCAGTGTTGTTAATAGCTGAAATTAAATCAGATCACATGTCAAATTGTTGGCTTCCTATTGGACAGCAACACAGAACAAAGGTAACTGTTTTTGTCCATGGAAACCCTGTTACAAAATTTAAAAAGTAACTAACACTCTTTCTCGTGATGCCATCTAAGAAATCTTAATTCATATGAAATCTGTATTCAACACAAATCGTTTACTGTTAGACTGTGTTAGTTGGTTTGGATTCTGATATTCTTTTTAAAGCATACAAATAACAGATTCGTTCCAGCCAAGTACCAAATACATTGTTCTTTTCCACCTTTATCAACATTATTGCCAGCACATAAGTGGCAGATTAGAAATAACATGGTTACTGCCTATTGGAACAAACTTCATGAGTCACTTTACATGATTTAGCGACTTAAGGGTAAGACCGCACTGAGGAACTGCACAGCATCGGACCAGCGCGGCACAACGCGGCTGTTTTTAGCACACCGCACTTGAACTGCAACGCGCGACAATACTTATCAAATTTTGTATGTCAGTCATTTAGGAATCCGGAGCAAGATGGACGAAAGTGAGTTGATGTAGTAATTAGAATCACCATGTAATATCTTTCCAAAAAGGTAAACAAAATAAACTTACTGCTGATATAAGCAAGTTTGATGATATTGCTTTAGGGAATCTAATAGTATTTTTGAATTCTTAATGATATGTTATCCGAATATTGAATATTAAAAACAAATTCATAACACTACCAAATGTTTGCATATTTTCAAAACTCGTATTATCTAACTAAAGGTAATCAACCACTGTATAAGCGAGTAAAATTTCGACTGCTTCCTTCAAAACGATTTCCCTCAAATGGGATCTGTAACCCTTTGAATTGAATTTGAAATAGAAGACATACTGCAAGATGTTGCAGCATACAGTTTGATTTTACATGAAAAACGACATCCTTTGACAAAAATTGTATACCAGCTCTAAAACGCATGCTTTGATACATCATTTAAAAACTTAATTGAAATAAATGAATCAGTGATGCTATGAAGCGCCATAGATGCTATGATAATTTACTCAAAACCTGATAGAATTAAAAAAAATTCAAAACTTTGTAATGACATGCAGTGTCACACCACTTGCTATACCGAACTAACGGCAACGAACTGCACTGCTGCGGAGCGGCGCGTCAAAGTTGGTGGGTTGCTCAATTTTACCCTCCAGTGCAGCGCCACACTGGATAAAATAAAGAATCTTTGGCTGCACCTCTCCGCTGCAGTACAGTTCCGCTCAGTATGGTCTTATCCTAAAAGAGTATAATAGTTATAAAAAGCACATAAAAAGTGTTATGTTCTCAGATGTAGTAGGAAAGATGCCAAGTACTGGTATAGGTGTATATATGAAATATTAAAGTTATAGAAATTATTTCTCTATTCACCCTGTTTAGGTTAAGCTAAGTATTATTAGGCTATTTCACTTCACTCTGAATAGGATGACATACTTATGGTATGTAATAGTATGAGCAGTTGTTGCAGCAAAATGGACACTGTTGGAAAAAAATTTATGATCATGAGCATCGACTAACGTCATTGAATAAACTGTTCAGGGCAGAAAAAGGATCTGTCAACTTTGGCACTATTTTTAAAAAATATATTTGTGATCAGAATCAGAAAGGTTACATCTATACTTTTGATCATTCACCCATTTACTGTAGTCAGTGATGACAACATTGTGAAATCATTAATAGGTGTCACTACATTCGATTACTCCTCATACATATACCAAAAATACACTCGTCATGAAACTAATGGAGTGCACCAACGAGCATGTGATCTTCACAAAAACCAAGTCAAAGTTCTATTTTATCCACCACTGGAGTTTGTTTCCCCTTTACTCTGGTCACCACGAAGTTCCATGTTCACATGCTCAGAATGCATCCATTTTCCTCATGGCAAGTGGATTTTTGGCATACAAATATTTTAAATTGATTATGTAAGACAAGCAGTTTGAATATAAAAAGTGACTGACTATGAAGTTTAAAATAATTTAAAAAGGATTAAACACATACATATTGTATGTATAATTAAGGCTATTAAGTTTGTTATGACACTGGATATTAATCTCTCTCAGATCTTTACTTAACAACTTAACTTTAGTCCTTTCTATACAAAATTTTCTTATTTGGTCAAATAATACTCTAGTTCATATAAAGTACTCCTCGTCTAATCATTGGTAAGAAAGCCTAGTCATTAATTGTACTTTTCACCCAAACAATAATCACAAGCATTTCAGTTTTTACTTTGTTTATCTCATTATCATTTCACAACTATAGCTACCATTTTTGTTGTATATACTATATCTATTGCTCATACATTTGATTTCAGCAACTGAATGTTGTAAATGAAATAAATGAATCAGAGTTTCATACTTTAAACTGGTGGCTCAGTAGGTCCACTTCGTTTTCATCTGAGATGAGCATGAACCCATTGGCACCGTTCCCGGAATCCGACAGTCTACATGGGGGTACGTAGTGATCGAAACTGGTCGCCTGCGATTCCAGATCGATATCCGGATTGGAATGTATAGGCACTGAAAACCAATTTAGGATAAGACGATTTCTCAGACAAACAAAGAACTCACTAACAATTCAGTTCTGCTGATGTGTGTTCGCTGAAGGAATTGAACGATTCGTCCAATCGCAACGATTGCGAGCATCTTTGGCACGCGAAAGACACGAAGAGCTTATCCTCCGCCATCGCGACGAATTTCCTCTACGCTACATGCTTTCTACGTGACGGTTTTAATCGCCATTCACCAGAACTTGTATTGAAGTATTGTTGTTTTCTATTTTATTACTCATCTGTTCTTATGTCAGATTTGACGGTTGTGTGACGTTTGGCAAATCGTTAAATTCAAGGTTGTCAACAAACAGGAGTGGAAACCATATGCACAAAAAGCACTGAAAAGCGCCAACGGCACTTCATCAACCTTGGTACGGGTTATAAGTCACCTAACACCGAGCAAATCGTTATTTTCCTCTATTTTCTCATATAAATTAAAAAACCGTTTTGTACTAAGAGTTATTTAGAAGCAAACGTAACTTATGCCACTTGTTTTACAGAGATTGCCGTTACTTGTTCCAACTTAAATCGCCTAAAAGAAAAAGTAACTAGACACCATTTCTAGTAAGTTTTCCTTTCGCATTTTGCTGTCAGAGCAGAAGGTATAGTCTCATTGCTTTCTTTGAATATTTACTAAACTTTAATGCATCCATATGATTTGAAAATCGTCATCTACAAACACATAAGCTACGAACCATCTAATGATCGTATTTTTTGATTTTCAGCTGTAGAACATGTCCGACGTTGAAATGTAAGTATATAACCTCACTTTGCTCAGGCAAGGGTACCAGCATTTTTAACATTTAATTTAATGATGAGTAGTTGGCGGCTCCCTCTTCTGAGCTTACCCGATTTTTTCACCCTGCTGTGAATCGCCATCTGAACCTAAGCGTACTTCCACTATGAAGACTGCAATACCATCTTTGATATAACGAAGACCGCTTTTTCAGAGACGATGCACCAGTGGTCGCGCCCCCAACAGGCGGCGCCATGGATGTCAATCAGGCGCTCCAGGAGGTCCTGAAGACCGCCCTCATCCACGATGGCGTTGTCCACGGCCTTCATGAGGCAGCCAAGGCGCTTGACAAGAGGCAGGCTGTGCTGTGTGTATTGGCCGAGAACTGCGATGAGCCAATGTACAAGAAGCTTGTGCAGGCGCTCTGCTCCGAACATCAGATTGCTCTTGTTAAAGTTGACAACAATAAGAAGCTAGGCGAGTGGTCTGGACTGTGTAAGATTGATACGACGGGGAAGGCGAGGAAAGTCGTTGGGTGCTCATGCGTAGTTATAAGGGTGAGTGATTCACTTGAAACATTAATATTATTAATATATCATTAATAAAAATATTTCAAACTGGTATTTATCGGTAAGGTGCTAAGGGTAGATTAGGAAAAAAATTGTAGCAGTTATTAACAAAAATTGGCACTACACTTTGGGCAGAATTTGGATAAACATTGGATAAATTATCTAAAATCATGCTATACCTCTTCCTATATTTATTGAGATGAGCTAACAGATTTATTGTTTTTCATAACAATTATTGTATCAATCCACCTATCTCTTAGATATGGTTAGGTTAGATTGTTAATATGGCCCCTCTTTTTTTAACAATTCAAAAACTTTCCGGAATTTTTTTTTGAATGGAATTTGAATAAAATACTTCATGTTTCTATGATTTTAGTTTTCATATATAAACTACATACAGTTATAACAATGTTGAAACTAAGGTCAGCATGTTTAACAACTGTAATATGACAGGTAACTAAACTTTTAAGAATGTAAAAATTACAGAATTATTATTCTCCTTATTTGGGTTTACTACTGTTTGGCTTATCTTAACATTTGAATATATTTTAACATTCGAATAATATATTTCAAGTATTTTCAATGACCACAACATAATTTACTTTTCTAAAGTAAACCTAACCTCAATACAAAACGAAGTCTCTACTTGATTAAACCAGGCAGATTGCACAAATTAAATTCAATTGAAATTGAAAACCAAAAGAACTCCACGAGCACTTCAATGAGAAATAAAATCAGAAATCAACAACTTTATGGTGCTCCTCTGACAAAACAACTTTGGAAGATGATGATTGTGCAGATGTAAAAGTAATAATAATTGAAAACTCGCTTTTGAGACAACTGAAAGAAGAAATGAAACAAAAATAGAATTATTAATTCATTAAAACGCTGATGTAAAAGAAACTGAGATGGAAAATATTTGGCATTAATAACGGTTTTAAATCAAATTGAAGGAGAGTTAAATGATTGGAATTTTTAAGAATTTGAACACAACTGTAAGGTTATTCATGTTTATAAATGTATTAATAAAACCCAAATCGCAATCATTGATTTGCTAAGGATGTCTATGTATATGATACCAATAATATATTAATTTATGCTTCTTATTCTGGTTATGATCACAATGGTCAAAATTCAATAGTGCTTCTAAATAAATATTTTACACTAGAGAATATGAGTCCGCAGAAGGTAGTGTGAAATATCAGTATAAATGTATTAGACATTTCAGTTTACATTATAAATATGGTGCATAGTTCAGTATAGATAATGCATCCTGCGATATCCAATCATATGCAGTTTTAAATAGGTTAAATACATATGACTGTACTTAAATACACCACTGACTATTAATTTAGACCTGAATTACCGAAATATGTAGGTGTTCTTACTCTATTAGGAGCATATAATACAGGATAATGACACCAGAAGGTAAAGAAGATAAAAAAGGTGAAGGGGGTAAAGAGAATTCTCTATCAGCTGCCTGGACCACCTGGACAACTAAGACTAAATATCATAAACAAAAGGTTCCAATCAAAATGATTGGACCAAAATATTGAATATATTGAAAAAATTAGAAACGAAATAGTTAAGTCTGAAAAAGTATTATATAGTTACAATGTTCTAAATAAATATATTAATACTAAAAATGACTGAATAATGTATGTCAATGTAAGAAGCTTAAATGCTAATTTTTGATAAACTATAAGTATTTATTGAGGGTCTTGTGTTATACTTTATTCAGAACCTAGGGTTCTTGAATATTATAAATGGTTTTCTTTCCCTGGATATAAAATGTACTATAATCAAAGTCAAATTAATAACTGTTTGGCATAGTAATGTATAACAAAGAAATACAACTGAAAAAATATGCACTGAAGAAATTAGATAAACGAAGTATATTGCAATACACTATTAATGTCAGTACTAACAACAAACGTGATTTTTCTGCTATTTATAGTTTTTTATCAGTTTACAGTTAATCAGTTTTTAATCATGAAAACAATTATCCCCGCCTTATTGGGGATTTTACTATTGATCTTTTGAAAGATTATAACTTTAGTTAAGAGCATCTTAATAATTTATTAGAAGTTACATGGACAATATGGTTATGAATATTAATTCTTTATAAACCCTATAATCAATCATTTCTTTGTTTTTGTCAATAAATAGAATAACAACATAACAGAAAAAAAGTCACTATCGTCACTCACTAAATGCACTCAATATTATCTGAAAATGGAAATATTTCCGCCAAAATGCTAATCAATTGTATGTAAAAATGTATTAATGTGGCTAAATACAGGCTGTTTGGTAAACATGCAACAAAATTTTAAGAAGTTATTTCGTGGACTATTCTAAGGATATTGTGTTTTTTGATTTTTGAAAAACCACTTCATTTCAAAGATACAGGGTGAAAAATATTTGCGAGAGTAACAAAATTGTATTATTAAAAAGTACATGTTAAGTTGCTTAATCTACAATAAATGTTTAAAATGACTTCCTCCACCTTTGATACAAACACAATCTTCTCATCATTGACTACTGAACTCTTTCAAACACACCAGGTTCGTTTCTAATTGAGTTACACCCAGCAATTATCCGATTTCGCAAGTCTTCCAAATTTTCCACTGGAGTAGTGTAAAATAATGACTTTAAATAACCGAATAAGAAATAACCTAGGGATTCAAGTCCGGGGATCTAGCAGGCCATGCATGTGATCTACCTCGACCAATCCAACAACCATATGTTGTTGTTAAAAATTAACGAGCAACCAAACTAAAATGTGGTGGTACACCATCCTGCGTCAACTACATTGCATTTCTTCTTGCCAATGGTACATCCTCCAGTAAGCCAGGTAGCATTTCTTCTGGTAACTCTAAAAGGTATCTAAAACTCTAAACTCTCTCTAAACTCTAACAGATAAAAGGTCTACAGGTAGCAATTCTTATTGCAACTCTAAAAAGTTACGATACACCTCGCCAGTAAGTATTCCTGGTAGAGATATTGATCCAATTATGCAGTCACCCACAATTCCAACCAAAACATTCAACGAGAACCGATGTTGAAATCGGTCTTCAACTATGTCACATGGATTTTCGTCGACCAACACATGGTTATTGTGAAAATTCATTATTGTATTTATTGAGAAATTCGCTTCATCGGTATAAAGAATCTGGATCAGTAATTGAGGGATTAGAACCATTGTTTGCAAAAGCCATTGACATAATGCAATACATGGAGGAAAATCAGCAGGTAGTAGTGCCTAAACACATATGTAATATGGATACAACAAATTGTTCTTATGAATTTTCCAAACGGTTCAATTACTTACATTCAGAATATTCGCAATTTTTCGCGTAGAACTTTCTCTATCATGTCCAGCACAGTCTGTTCCAGTGGTACCATTCTTATTGTCATTGGTTTTCCTATGCCTCCACTTCGTTTCAATTTTCATGTTTCATGGAGATGTTGATGAAAGTTTTAGAAGATTTTGTGGTCAGGAAACTGTTCATTGTACAACCGCCTAGTTTGTGATCAATTGCCATCAGCAAGTCCATACATGAAATGCTTGTGTCATCTCGGTGTTTGTATAATTCATGATGTAACATTAAGCGACCAATGCTTAGGCGACTAAGGGTAGTACCAACGCGCTCCGTACTTACCCTCTCGGAGGCGCCACCCACGCTTCGACATGACCACCGCGCACGCTACCTGCGCCCAGGGAATCCTCGCCGGGGCAACTAAGACGAACCCGCGAGAGGGGTATAAATAACCTACCCGTAGGAAGAAATCAGGAGAATCCGCCCTCAAATCCACCAGCTAGCAGCCTTTTTGGAACTCTAGCTGAGTTGAGGAGTTTTGCTCGTGCCTGACGGAACCTCTTAAGGGTGCTCCACTGGCTGCCTTTATAGGAACACCAGTCGGACTCGAAAGAGGGAAAATCAGTCATAAGATAGCGGATTGTTCGCCGATAGACGCTAAATTTACCTTTTTTTTGAATTATCACATAGTTAAACAAAATAAATAATAATAATTAACAGTACAACCCGACGAGTTAGTTATTACAATGATAGAGGATTTCAGTAACTACATGTCAAACAGCCAAACATTACTCAATTCACATAAATAAATGCAACCGATACAAAATAACAACTCATTTAAAAAAAATTGTACTTGCCAAACCCATTGCCGTACGCCATACTTTTATTTACATTAATAATTTTAACAAACATCGAAAATGGTTGTCGCAATTTTTTATCACCCTCTATCTTCGAAATGAAGTGGTTTTTCAAAAATCATCAAAGGACAGAATATTATTGGGAATACCAAGGAATAACCTCTTAAATTTAAACTATGTCAAATTACCAACCATCTAAATATCAATTTTAACTAAAATTTTGAGACTTATGCATCACAGAACCTTGAATTTTGTGAATAAGCATCAAATTTTATCGAACATACGACATGGTTTCTTAATAAATAAATGTACTTACTAATGATGCATTAAATTATTTGACAAATCTTACATATAAAAAAATTAGGCTAGGGTACCTATAGCCTAAGAATTCACTTCCAAGTTAGCGCATATAATAGTATAATTACACGATTGCCTCTGGATACAGTGCTGGGACCTCTACTCTTTATACTGTATGTTAATGAATTACATTATTAACCAGTATACAGGAAGATATCTTCTCTTTTGCTGATAATACTACTGTCATAGCAAGTGCAAGACTTGGTATTAAATCCAAATCAATGACGAATCATAATGACGATATTTAAAGATAATAAATTGCTGAAGAGTAAAATGTTGTAAATATCTTAGTATTATACTTGTTTATAGAATGATTAAATAAACATGTATGATATTTTATGAACAACACTAAATATCTATTTTTTATGTTGGAAAAACTTTCAAACTGAAATATTGAATGTTATATTAGACTGTTTTCCATAGTATTGTTGGTATTTATGGTAGTGTAGCGAATGCCCCGTATAGGTCGTTGTTAGGGAAAAACAAGTAGTTGTTTATGTAATTGTGAAATGTAATACTGACGTCAGTGTAGTACAAAATCTCTGTGTGTGTAAAGACTGTTGTAGTTTTAGAAAAGTAAAGCCAGTTTGTATAAGAAACCGCTACAAATTTGGGGGCTCGTCCGGGATTTGGTGAACCGAAGTAGCGGAAAAATTTTGGTGGACCTGAGATGGC
Source organism: Cryptocephalus primarius (assembly GCA_963576515.1). Classification (NCBI taxonomy): domain Eukaryota; kingdom Metazoa; phylum Arthropoda; class Insecta; order Coleoptera; family Chrysomelidae; genus Cryptocephalus; species Cryptocephalus primarius. The sequence continues at coordinate 3,308,136 of OY754937.1, forward strand.
GTACAGAAGTGATGGCGATGGCACGCGGCGGAGAGGCGAGGAGTGTAGTCTGTGCGGCGTTATGGAGTTGTTGAGCGGCTGGCGCGACTCGAGATTCCACAGGACTTACAGCTAAGTTAGATTTAGGATAACACTCGAATGGATTGACTGCGTGCGGCTGGCGCGCGTGGCCCGTTTGAGTGCTACACCCACATTTGTAACTCATATTGGGAGACGGGCGCTGTTCATCTTTAGTACAAGAATTGGTGATGGTTGACCACTGGGTTGTGTGTCTGGAGCCATGAAGCAGTTGCTGGGGATTTCAGTAACTGCAGGAGCAGCGAAGGATTTCAAGAGACAGGTCCCTCTTCTACCTGGAGCATTGGATGGGATTGGTCATCCCTGGTGTCTCTGATGGTCAGAAGTAGGATTGGCCTGCTTGGAGGATTTCAAGAGACAGGTCCCTCTTCTACCTGGAGCATTGGATGGGATTGGTCATCCCTGGTGTCTTTCATGGTCAGAAAGAGGATTGGCTTGCTTGATTTCGATTTGCTGCTGATTAATTTTTGTACAAGATTTGCAGTCTAACCCGCTCAATGGAGTTAATCAAATGGATTTGGCAAGGATCAGGCGGAATCTCTGAAGAAGGGGAGAAGCCGTAGCAGTAGCAGCAGTAGCAGCAGTAGCAGTAGCCGTAGCTGTAGCAGTAGCAGTAACCGCAACCGTAGCATTAGCAGTAGCAGTAGCCGTAGCAGTGGCAAAAGCCATAGCTGTAGCAGTAGCAGCAGTAGCAGTAGTAGTAGCCGTAACCATAGCAGTAGCAGCGGTAGCAGTAGCCGTAACAGTAGCGGTAGCCGTAGCCGTAGCAGGAGCAGTAGCAGTTGCAGTAGCTGTAGCAGTAGCCGTAGCAGTAGCAGTAGCAGTTGCAGTAGCAGTAGCTGTAGCAGTAGCCGTAGCAGCAGTAGCAGTAGCCGTAACCGTAGCAGTAGCCGTAGCCGAAGCAGGAACAGTAGCAGTTGCAGTAGCGGTAGCTGTAGCAGTACCCGTAGCAGTAGCAGTTCGCTGATATGGAAGTAGATCGTCCGAGGGTCGAGGGCGACCCTGAAGACGGGGAGGGATAGTGTAGCGAATGCCCCGTATAGGTCGTTGTTAGGGAAAAACAAGTAGTTGTTTATGTAATTGTGAAATGTAATACTGACGTCAGTGTAGTACAAAATCTCTGTGTGTGTAAAGACTGTTGTAGTTTTAGAAAAGTAAAGCCAGTTTGTATAAGAAACCGCTACAGTATTATATCTTGGGGAGCGTCATATCTTGTATGACATTTATCCGTATTTCAAGAACTTCATAACATTATTAAAAGTTAATTTATTACAATAAACAGTCCCTCAAATCTTGCACAACTGTATACTTTAGAATCTTAAGTTTCTTTGTAATAAATTATACATCAAAATATCAAAATTCCAACAATATATCCAAAAATAAAAGTATTATTTTACTGAAAACATGGAAGTCTATGAATAAGAAGAGTAGCTATATAAATTTTACTATTTAACACTGTTCCAAATGAAATAAAAACTATACATAGTGAACAAATAATCTAACAATAAAAATCAAAATAAATATATAAAGAAATTGTATAATTTCTAGCAAAACAATTTATGATCTGACTCATATGTCTTGGATGATTACTCATAAAAGAGTGCAATGACAAATCTACTTTATTTTCGTTTTTAAGTTTTAGTATGTATTTAAGTTTACCAATCCTATGAACAGGTAACTGCGTTTACTTTCACAGGGATTTACAAATCTAAATTTTTATTGGTAAATAAATAAGAAATGATGAATTTGGCGGGCTCCCTCTTCTGAGGTTACCCATTAAAATATACATGCTGAGCATTTGTTCTCGCCACTGATCAAATATGAATATCAATTTTTATTTTTGTTTTAAGATGTTAAATATGTAATCGTCACATGACATTTTTCTTTGCAGGACTATGGTGAAGAATCCCCCGCGTTAGATGTGCTCAGAGAGTATCTTAAAAATGCTAAGTAATAGTGTTGATTTTTTAAAATAAATTTAAAAAAAAAACGAAAAACTCCATTTTATTACATAATGATTCCTCGAAGTTTAATTAAGACCAGTTGTCTTAATTGTTCACTTTATCACAGTCTTCCTTGTGATTCTGCCAGTGAGTGACTTGACAGGATCTTGAACAGTACCATGCCTTCTTGCACCTCGAGCATCTCTGGATGGCTGCCTTTCCACAGTTCGAACAGCTCGCTTCACTTTTAGCTTCGAATTTTTCCAAGAGGTCCATATTGTAGGCATCACTCAATCTAAAAATTGTTTTGAAAGTACATTTATAGAAACATTCTGTCCATATAATGAAAGTACACATGCGCCATAAATCAACTCTAAACGCAAACAACAACAGCTCTTCTCCAACTTCATATTCAAATTTAGTAAGCCGTTTGCAGTCAGCAGGAAACATGTAGTCTTTTGTTTATAGGCTAATGATAATGGTAATAAGTGATGATGAATAAAGTAGAAATCAATATGTGTGCGCCTATAAATAATGTGTTGATAACTGGTTTTCGGTTTGCTTAAACAATTCTAATATAGAGCTGTAGTGTATACAATGTAGTTACATTTAAAAGTTTACATTTTGACATTGTCACTCATAAAACCTGGGTAAGTTACGCTTATAATTTTGGTTTTATTTCACCTAAAGTACTTTCGTTTACACCAAACTAAGACGAGCACCCTTTGACACTTTCTCAAAACTTACTTCGACGCCACATCCCTCAATAGGTCTTTATTGGTTGTGAATACCACCTCGATCTGTCTCTCCGCGATCTTCTTCCATCTCCCTCGGCATTCCCTCAGTATCCCCTCTTTAATCTCGAGGACGGGTTCGAGTAGCAACGGCCTAGCCGTCGCCGGGGCTCCTGTCATATCCATTACGGTCGCCCGGCACAGCCAGTGTTTCAGTTCGATCAGCGGACACAACTGGTCGAGCAAAGTCGGGGACATCAGAGGGAGTAGTTTCGAAAGTTGGACCCTTCGTGTGTTTGTTAATTGGTACAACTTTGGGCACTCCTCATCTAGGAGGATTTGACGGAGGGTCAACCATACCTGTGATACAAAAAGAAAGTCGTGGATTGAATAGAGTAGATATATTTTTAACTTGCTGATAAACTGGAATGAGTGTATGGTCAAGCTTATCAAAGTATATCATTGAGGTTGTAAGGCGCTAAATGTAAATTATTTCTCACTTCATGTCCGGTATATACATATCTTTTTGTGAGTATATAATTAAATGTGGTGGTTGACCAATGCTCTCTCATTATATCTGCTAAGTCATAGTTTTTGCTTTTTCCTTTCCTTTCTGTTTATCTTTTCTCTCCACTGAAGAACCTTTAGCTTTTTGATATGGTCACTTACATGATCTTCCCCTCTCAGTTCAAGCCTTTCTTCTGGTCTATTTTCAGGTGAATTCCACTATTTTGATTCTTATTCGTTTTTATTTTATTGATCTTACGATGTTCCCCCGTAAAATTTCTTTAATTTTATTATTCATTAATAGTCCGAGTTTTCCTCTTTCCTTAAAACGTTTATCCTACACAAATGTGTTATTATTGTATGAATAATGCACCTACTAGTTACTGGTTCTTTATATATCTCATTTTTATATTTTTACCTCTTTGCCTTGGTTATTGGTTTGTATTTATACCATAAAATCTGTAGTCTTTTCTTTCACACAATTTACTGTTTACAGAAGCAGTTAGGCACATAATAAGGTGCAATTTGATTGTTGTCTGATCTGATGCATATACGATATTTGTTTCCCACGCGCACAAAAGAATACACTGACCCTATTTAGGGCGCAACTTCATTTTGTTTCCCAGGAGTTGATTTAGTTGATAATAATTCTGGTTACCGCTCTCACATATATTGACTCAACTGCTTCTGTAAGCAATGGCATCTTGGTAAGCTTGTGTGTCTCTGATGATATGCTATCGATAAACCAATCCTTACTTTATTTGCCGATGTTCCAAACTGGTCTCAAGTTTTAAAACTAGGATATTCTTTTTCTTCTTCGTTTGGCTAGTATTAGTTATTTCTCATTCTTTCTGGATTCTCTGTTGCAGTTTCAGATGTGAAACCATTGTTTCATAAGTGTAACACAGTATTTGTAATATGTTCATTGCAGCGATATTCTTGGAAATCGTTTAGTTTTATAGAAAATGGTTTTGCTGTTTACATTAATCAGAAATTAATTATACAGCCCTGACATATGCAAAGAAGAATTTTCACTTCATCAGTTCAATGATTATTTCATTACAATAAAGATTTGTCTTAATTGTGATGTAGCTGCTGTCAATATTTTTAAATCTTAGGATCTCTACAAGTCAGCAGTGAACGTGCAGTTAAACGCTTCAAAATCATTAAAGTGGTAAATATAGTTACTAATTAATAAATATAATAAAGTAGTATATAAGTATGATGAATGGTATAATTACTTGAGCTTCAGCTTGTCCCAATTGCTCGTTGTCCCAGGTTCTCCAAGAGCCATTGGTATAAATCTTCCCGTCTTTGATCCATGGTTTTGATATTAAAATCTCAGTAAACAGGATTGCGACATCATGATCAGAGTACATCTTAACTTTCACGCTTAATGGTAATCTGTAACAATTATGGTTTCCAAAATTTATGAATTTAAAAACTATTTTTCAATGTATGTACATGTATTACATACATATATTGTACATATTATGTACATACAATATATTAAAATCTCAAGGTTTTTTACAAATGTATTCAAATTGTTTCAAATGTTTTTCAATTTTTGGCCAGCTGAAAGACAGCTTGTACACTAGCTATCTGTTCCCTCAGAAATTATCGTTATGATAATCAAACAATTTCGTCAGTTTCGTTGAACTTATTCCCATATTAAAATTTCAAAAAGAATTATCAAAAGTAACTTGTTTCCATTATCGGTTGTTGATTGATTATAAATTGCCTTTTAATGAGATCAAAGGTTATTTAAAGAATTCAAAGCTATTTATTTATATATGCGTTTCATTTCAGTTGGATAATTTTTTAATGTGTAACTATAGACAAACTGGTATAAATGCAAACGACAAACGTCCGCATTGTTGACTAGATCAGCGGGAAATGTGCCATGGCACAAAAAAACATACACCAAGCACAATCTTATACTTATTGTTACTTAAACTCGAGTTTTCACACTCGAAGAGATGTAAATTCAACCAATGAATTATGCAGAATAGAATCAATTGTTAAACTAATAAATCACATTTAAAACAAAGCTATAAAACTGGAAATATGCTTTGAATCAAACCACTTCTACAATTACATGAAAACTCTTAATTTTATCCCCTTATTCTCACCTCTCCAGATTTTCCGACAAATATCTTACAATCGAGAGGGACCGAATCCCTAGTTCGAACTCCAAATTAAGTTTCTGTCTTGACAATTCTTCCCCGGTACTTTCCTTCTTATTCGGTTCCTCAGGTTTGACAGAGAGAAGATGCGATGCTAACCCATAAGAATAATCCAACAGATCTACAGAGGCGTCTTCTAAGGTCTCGCAACAACTTGGATGGAACAAGACCAGTTCCAGCAGTGCTACGCACACAGCTTCATGATACAAGATGGAATAGCATATGAACGTCGTTTCAGGACAGGGTTCGAGTTTCAACAGGATGGGCAACACTTTATATTTCCAAATGTTTATAAGTATCGCTTCATGGATGAGGACGTTCGTCTGAAAAGTTGAAGTTGGAGCATTAATGGAAGGACAGAAAAGTATCAGTTTACTTTTTGGAAAGTAATCAAGGTCTCTTTCACATATTCTTCCTTTAGCGCAGATGCTTCTATCAGGGCTTCTTGATTGAGTTTCTGGAGTCTCTGGTGCCATTCCAACCATCTACAAAAAATTGCACAAAATTAGGGTGTAGTGACGTGGATGAACACCATATATCAAAATTGGCATAATACACATGCGGCGAAAATCCAGCGATCTCTATTGCATCAGCACCCTTTCATAAATTCTTTAATATAACGGAATAATGGTTCAAATTTCGAGAATTGACACTTCCAATTAACACTCCACATGTGCAAACGATGGGCCAAGGTGTGACCTGTATCGATTCTGTGATCAAATTATTTAAATCCGTGGTATCGAAAACAACAACTCTTTTGAGTGATTATCGATCTCTGAAGAAAATATCATTATACCGTATTTCGCTTCAACGCAAAGTAATAGTAGTAAGATATCGGTCAAAAGACGTTATTTTTCATGTACCGGTGAAAAGTTTCGCAGTTATCGTAAGCAGTCCCTGCATTTTCACCTCTTTAATAATTTTGTAGGGGCCACCCGGTATGAGCGGTGTCACAATAAAATATCTGAAGAAGAGGAAGAAGAAATCCAGCACATAAACGATTGGGTATCGAAATGTCAGTGGCGTTTCGCACTTTCGACAGAAAGTTCGGAATAACGCCTAATGTTTTAATTATGAGTAGTATATTTTATTGTAATAATTGTTACACAACATTTATTTCCCACTTTATCCAGGCTTAAGACCGGCGTTTGTTAAAATTGGCGTGGTTAAAACGTTGCCTGCTTATTGCAGTTCGTCAATACTAATTACATACCAACAATACAATATATGAATATACAAAATTAACATTATAGATTATTTCAGCTTGAAATTCATTAATACTTATAATACCAATCATCTGAAAATTCAGAGGAGCTACCATCGTGATGCCTCGATATCGTGCTTTCATCTACAACATATTTTTTATATTGCGATTTTTTACAATTAACAATGAACAGTAGTTCCTTTTTGACCATATCAGTGTCATGGTGAATTGATTGAATTTTTTTTATTAGCTAACCAATTAATTATGTCAGCTTGTTTCTACAATGTAGTAGGTGCCTTCTCGATTTGTCTAGAATGATAACTCGCGTTATCCGTCACAATTATACTTCCTACTGGTATAAGGCGTAACATTTGTACAAAGTATTCTTTAAATACATCTACATTTATATCTTCGTAATAATCGCCGGTTTTCTGAAAAACAAAGGTCAAAAGTCCACCTTCAACAAATCCTGTTTCACTGCCAATGTGTGATAGTGATCTTTTCCCTTTTCCACTACGTGACTTCAAGCCTGTAGACCAACCTCTTATACATGCTTGACGAGCACTTTCAATATTTTTGTCATACCATTTTTTTGCAACGGTATGCCAAGCATTAACCCATGTTTCATCTAAATAATATATTTTTTTATTTTTTTGTGTAAATTGTTTAATCGATCGTAAATATTGCCGTCCCCACAAAATGGTTTCATCGTTATCAGTTAAAAGAGTTTTTACTGTTTTCCCTAGAAAAACTAATTTAGTTTAATGTTTCCCATAGTTTTTTCCCACATAGTAGGAAAGTCATCATCATCATTGGTTAATTGTAGAATTTTGTCTAATGTTGGGATTTCATTTTTAAAGAAAAAAGAATGAACTTTTCGTCTTAACGAATGAATGTCTATATTCCAACAACTACAGACTGATTTTTCTTTATTTACTAATTATTTCTGTGCCTGTCCTTTCTGAACTGTCTTTTACCATGAATTAGAGATAAACTGCAATGATATTTAGAAAATGATTCCTTATCCTACGTAATTAGCCTTAAAGTCAGCATAACAATCTCCCATAGTCCTGCCCCTACAGGCCCTACACCATCACCCGAGTTCTCGGTAATTGGTAACGTCCTTGTATGATTACTCGCGCGCCTTTGAGTGTGACGGGTACTTCATTAATATTACTTTGCCTTGAAGCGGAATATAGTATAGCTGGTTAAGATTTATAAACAAATTTAAGAATATAGAAGTTATTTTTGAGTAAACGAGTTATTTTAAAGGAAGTATCATGCAGTTGCATAAGAATCCTATTTGCAAAGTGCAAACAAAATTTGACTCAGCTCGTAAGCAAGTATAAAATTTTGTACGTTTCTGAAGAAAACTTACGATATAGTGCCCAGGTTATTTATATTCTGCGGTGCCATAGTATCGATGTACATTTCTACTTCGTTCGGCAACAAAATACTGTCCATTTTTAATAAATATGTTGAAGTATTAAATATCGACCAAACTTCAAGGATTGAAACGGTCAATTTTCGCGCCTCGGAACGAACTAGGCGAGTTCCAATTGTAAATTTAGAAGGTCGTTGGGACACGAAGCTTAGAAATTTAAATGGGGTTATTGGCTATAGGTTCAGATCATATTTTTTGTTAATTTACAAATGCTCAGTTGAGAACGAACCATAACGTATTGTAATTAAGCCGAATGTGTCATAATAGGAATAAATATTTCAGTGTACTCCGTGAAGTTCGTGCGGTTTGTGGTGTTGTGATAGTTTTGTGTTTTGTGGATCCAAGTAACCGACGACCATAGTAGGTTTAAAAATTTTCAAATACCTGAGTTATAGTTGTACAAATTTAGTTTTAACAGAGTACTCCTTAATTTCGCTTTCATAATTACAGGTTCTACATAATTATTCCACTTTTTGACTGGATCAAATTGGGAAACGGCAAAAGAATGGTAAATGTTCATCCAGTTATGTTCACTTAATGAAAACATTATCTTTAATCATTCCTGTAAAACAGTAATTTAAGTAAATCAAATTTGCAAGGTGTCATTTTCTTGCCCTGTTTGTATTTAGCTAAATCTGTTAGAAATTTCAAAATTCAAAATAACTTTCTAACTGTCCTTACCTGATTCAAATTGTACCACATTGAATTTTTCTTTCGTTGAAATTTCAGGAACAGTTCAATGATGATGAACCTAATGAACCTGACGACTGGCTCCAGCGTATTGTGGAATACGAAGTAAGTTACCAACATTGGCAAGCGATCGAAGAGAAAGTCAAAGTCTAGTCGGCTATGAAGTCTTGTCATGTCACTACGGATATATAAAAGCTTTATATGGCAATTATGACTATAACAAAATATCAAGACATTTATCGAAAATAAACCCTATCTTTAAAAAGAAAAGACAAGTGAATACCTAATGAAATTAAAGAATCTGCTTTGATTGTTTTGTCTAGAAAACTTAATTTTAGTATCGATCATTTCCTTCCTCTCACATTACTATATATATGCAAATTATCAAGGAGAAATGTTGCTAAAACATTACAGTAGCTTTGATATGAAATTAATTAGATAATATATTTTTCTCAGATATTCCAACCTTTTTTTTTCCTTTTTGCTATATAACTACTGAATTCATGCATGCTAGTTCTATACTAAAAATTTCAGAAAATAATGCAGGAGACACAAATCGATCTGCAGACCAAACTCAACACCAATGAAGGTCTAATTGTCGCCCTGGATTCCAAAATAAAAGCGTTGAAAGACGATAGCGACACCATTAACATGACCTTCAAGCACATCCATGAGTTCATTCAGAAGGCTGCGTCCCATCACGATACCTTCTTAAAAGATGCACAAAAGTTCTACCCTTATTTTGAGGATTTCAGTGCGCAACTGAAATTGTATGGGGACGAGTTTTTATCTTCAGAGTCCGTCCTCGATCAGAACATCGAGCATCTAGATGCTGCGCTAGAGCGACCGGAGAAGGAGGAAGCGTTTTGGAAGGAGAAGGTGGAAGAGTTTGATGAGGCTCAACTTCAACAGGAGATGGAAGAGGCAATGAATGAAAACGAAGAAGACAAGAATATACTGTCAGAGTTGAAATGTAAACTAGACTACATGATTGCATTCGTAAAAGAACAAGGCGACATCAAACAGAAACTTGTTAAAGAAGTGGAGAATATGAAGGGTGAGGCTAAAACTGTAGATGAGGAACTGCTTGTAGCTTCGCACATGTTGAATGATATTAAGACCGAAACGACAGGGATAGAGGAGCTCCAGAAGGCAAATGATGAAACAGAAAATCGGTATGTGCATTAAAGGCATTGTGCTTTTCATTACAATTAGTTTCTAATACCTTCAATACATTCACTGTGTTAATACTGTTCTAGCATTCAGAAATCATTGTGTGATGCTGAGGAGAGACAAAAGATCATTAGCGAGATGAAGGAAAAAATAAAAAATGACGAGGTTCTCAACGATGGCTGCAAACAAACCATTGAGGAACTTCAGGACAAATACACCACCTTTGAAAACAAAGCCAAAGGTTACCTGTTGAAAGCAGCAGAAATTGAAAAGAGCGCTTTAGAAGAAATTACACAGCTCACTTCTAAAATCATTGATTTGGACAACGAAATCAAAACGAAAACTGAATGCTCCGCACAATTGTCACAGGTGATATATATTTAAATTCAATTCTAATAGCAGTAATACACAGGGAAAAGTTCACCCATAAACTGTTATTAAAGATCTAATAAGCATAGGTAAAAAGTCTCATACAATACATGACTGAAAAAAACCTCTATTATACTGATGAAGTAGATAATTCAATAACCATAAATAATGCACTATCCTTAAATATATCATGAGCTATATCAGTTCTATAATTTTCAGTGGTGTGAAATAATGCAATTTTATTTAAGATGGTTCTTTCTTTTAATCCACTAAGTGAAACATTATTAAACCAGATTATTAAATTAGACCATTATGAACATGAGCTCATAATTATCTCTATTACTTTTATAACTATGCCCCTGTATTATTAAATCTTTATTTTGTGCTGCATTTACAAAACTTTAAAAGTAATTGGCGTTGATATGTGCAACAAATCCAAGTAATAAATTTGATCTCAAGTTATTTCCCAAAAAACTCTGGACAGAAATATATTTTTTCGTAGTTTTCTACATTATAGTTATTCTATTTATGTGAAAGCTGTGTGAACTATGAAAGAGAAGAATCAAAAATACATTTTCTAAATGAACCCTGCACTTAGGAGGAATACAAGGGAGAGAAACATGAACTGCACCAATTTTGGAACCAGCATGCGAACTGATTCCACTCTTATATTCATCAAAATAAGCAAACAGTACTGTGTGGTGTATGTCAAATCATTTTGGTTTTTTCCCAAAATCCTGACTGAACAATATTTAAAACAAATGTATCTTTTTAAAGCTCTTAGATATAATTACCAATAGGAATAAATTGTTCAACAAAAGATTGTGGCAATCTTAGAAGATGATATTGCATCTGGATTGCATTGTGCGACAGTAAATTCAACTCGTTGGATATAATAGTCTTCCAGTAGTTAATTCACAGGTATTCTGTATTTAACTCTTTAAATATATTTTGTAAACAAGAGCAATATTTACTTAAAGTTTCTTTTTTTTACTGGTTACATGTGTATCATTCAATTTCTTGAATACCCAAATTTAAACATTTCAATAGATTCTTTTAATAAATCAATCACTCGTTTAATTGTTGGTTGTACATGTTTTTTCTTTAAAGTAGTATCTACATACAATTGTGTCACAAATGATAAACAATTTTTTTGAAATGTTTTCTTAAACTATTTAACTTCAATGTAGGAATTTGTTTCTCGTTTAAATATTTCTTTGGAATTGAGAAGCGTTTATCATCCAGTGTTAATGTGTCAGCAGTTTTACCAGTGTTCAAAAATATGTGCTATAATCTAACAAGTGTTGAAACAAAATTTCTGGAACAATTAGGCTTATAACATAAAATTGGAATTATTTTGTAGATTATGCAATTATTTTAAATGATTTAACAATGATTTTTATACTGAAAATATGTATATCAAAATCTTATTCGGTTTTTTAAAACGCAGAAATAGTTCTAGTATTTGCACGAATACCTACATGTATTTGTATAAATATCAACTTAAATGTTTTAAACATGGAAATATATGTTGATATCTCCATCTCAATTGGCATATTTGTTAAACCTTTTTTCAGGCGTAAATTCCCAGGTTATTAACTCTTTCTGGACACCTTCATTTTCTTCCACATAAAATGAAGTTTCTTTAAAAATTTAATTTTTTTAGAAACGGGATCTCCTTTTGACATTATTAAAGTTTGGTTAACAATCCGATGAGCTGCTTTTACATTGACATAACCAGAGTTTCCCTCACGCTGGCAATCTTAATCCAGATTTATGTGGAATATAGTAGGTTCCTGTTTGCTCTTCTGGAAATGTTTCTATAATTTCATTAGCTGTCTCTATAAATTTTCCTTTGTAATTTCCACTTTGTCATGCTGCTTTAGGGCAGTACTTGATTGCAGTTTTTGCCATAAACCATTATTTAATTTGTTCGATACATCAGTATTATTTCATCATCCAGAGATTTTTTTAAATAATTTATGAAGCCTTACAATAAATAACTGCTTATTTTGTTGCTGAACCAATAAATATAATTAGTATACTAAAGTTATTCAATACATCAAAGTTACCAACTAATGAACAGAGAGAAAAATGAGTATAAAGAACTTAAAGTGAGCGAATGAAGCTGTGACGAGTCACGGTTAGTTCAATATGAACGTTTCATAATTGACAATTGAACTAGTTTATGGGGTTATATTTATAAAACCACCCAAATAAAATTCAATTGTAGATTAACTGTTCATAAACTTTTTTTAACTGTATAATAATTACACAAATATTTAGTAGTTCACAAATTACAATTAAAATTTTCTAATTTAAACCAGTCTGCCAATTGCTGTCGACCGAACCAAAAGCCGTACTTGACTCTTAGTTAACCCTAGGCTTCCTAGACTTTATTGCAGTCGTAATGAACAAAGATTATGATCCTTGTATGAACACAGGCTATCTCCATAATTGAGTACAAGTTATAAGATTGTTCTGTTGTCCTACTATATAAATATGCAGGAAATACTAGGAATCGTACCAATATTATTCTGCTTTATTAATTACCCATATAACATTTATTTTAGGAACAAAGTGAAATCAATACTCTTGTGGTCAAATACTCTGCTGACATTTCGGACTTGAAGTCGTCATTAAACTCCGAAGATCAAGAACCAGAAATCGACTACGACAAAAAAATTGAACAGGTGGATATGGAGATCGAGTCTGAGAAAAGTCTGTTACATGACGCTCAGAAAGAGTATGATGCCATTGTGGCGAAACACAACCAGGCCAAGACTGAAATCGAGACTGAAATAAAGAGACTAACGGGAGTCTTGAATGATAAGAAAAAGCTTCACGAGGATACAAAAGAATTGTACAACAGTCTGAATGATAACATCAAGAAAATGTTGAGTGAAATTGAGAAAAATAAGTTGCAGTCCGTGATTCTGTCTAAAGACGGACAGCAAATACTCGCGGCGAAGAAGGCTACCACTCAGAAGGCTTCACCAGAGCGGCATCCCCCAGTGCCACCGAAAAAAGTCATGAAGCGCTGGGACAGCGATAGCAGTGGTGATGTGGTTCTTCATCGCTTTGCCCAAAAGAAATAAAATTTGGAAATCATTGTCATGAGTTTAGTTTCAAGTCTAGTTTGTACGTAGTTACTTTTCAGGTAAACATATATTTTTTAATACTTTTACAAAACTCATTTCGATGCACTTGGTATTAAGAAGCTGAAATATATTATTGTGGTTACAATCGGAAACATTATAATTTTTGTCATATTTACGTAGTATTTAAGTGAAGTTGTTGGTACCAATCGGTTCTGCTTTGGGTCCTTCAGACGGGAGACACTTTGCTATTATAGAAGACAATCACCACCGTATGGTATTTTCATTTCCTTCAAAGAAGTTGTGGGTCGCCATGCTTTGCGATTTCACGCATTCTTCTTCTACTCTTCCCTACGTAGATCTTGAGGTAGTTTTGTTTACTCTCTCCCTGTCCCTCATGATAATTTATTACATAAATATAAATTATTATAGTTTCATAAAATGATATTATATTTTCATTAGAAGAATTATTAGAGTTGTAATCATAATTGACAAGTTGTTTTTAATGTTCATGAATTAAACACAATAAATTACCAAAAGTATTTAGTTTTTTATTGAGACTTTTTATTGTACTTGAAAGGGTAAAAGTGACTAAAACCAACTGAGCTGTGAAACTCTGCGAAATTTAACTAAATACACGATCCTTTTGTTTTAGGATTCTCATAGCAAACATCACCTACAACATTTTATGACCGCGTCAAATGTTAACACTTTCAAGTGCTACAGATCCTACAGAAGTGATTTATGTAAATATAACTGCTTGAACACAAATAGTATCAAGAAGTTAATATTTAATTGGGTCGGAACATCATCCGGAAGTTAGTAGGCATAACCAAGAGACCAATTTAGTTTTAAATAGTTTGTTCATGTGCGAAACTCCCAAAGAAGACGAATTTCTGAAGAACAATTGTAACAATATTGTGATGGACCTATGTTAATTCACTCAATTCGGTTTTGTTTAAGTTTGTAATAAATGAACTTACATTCCTGTTATCTGTTAGTTTTAACACATTAGTTGTGGGAAATTTTTGGGCTTAATTTAAAAACAAAAACTGTTGGTAATGGCATCAGTGAAAGCAAATTGGTTGGCCTTTGGATATATTTTTTGCCCTAAAGAAATATAGGGAATAAAATAACTACATATAAACATTTCTCACTGAAATCCCCAAGTCCAGCGAGTGACAACCCAAAATTGGGCTTGGATTAGGTGGTGGCACAGAGTGACAAAATAAAGTTTTAGTAAAATTTATTTGATAAGTGTAGAAATACAATTACCATAAAACGTATTGTGAAAGCACAAATAAATAGAAATTGGATATGTATAAAGTATTACAAAAAACTTAAGGTTCTTTAAGTATAATTAATTCTTGTGTATTTAACAATACAATATGTGTATTAAGTAATAGTTGAGAACAATACAAACAAAATGAGTATTTAACAAATTATAATATAGTTATTAGAACATAAACAGCATTCCTGTTCGATTAGTCAACAACTTTTATTTCGGTGGTTTATATTTTGTCAATTTTCGTACTGCAGTAGAAGGTTACTCCGCTTTCGCTTTCGTTTCATAACCCAATCGTTAGGCAACTTCGATTCCTTAAGTCGAAGAGCTTCTCCGCTCTCATCATTAGTGTCCTGGATGTTAAAGGTCATCGTGCATTTCTCTTGATTATCTGTGTGTGTTTCAGTCTGGAATGGATTGCCTTGGTTTCCTTGCAACAGCTCAGAAACACCATTCGTTGCGAACCCGACGACATCTTTCTGACCATGTTGAGTTCTTAGGAACTTTGCGGTGAATTCGGTGATATTATCCTCATCCTTTTCAGCATTTATGAAATTCGGATTGAACTCTGTAGCATCCTGATTTGATAAATTGCCGCTGAATTCAACAACGCCTCCATGGTCCTTGCAGGTGCGTAGGAAATTAGCAGTGAACTCGGTGATGTTATCTTCATTTTTGTTAACATTCATGAACTTCGAATTGTCTTCGGTAACATCTCTCTGATTCTCACGTGTTTGATCTCGATGAGTGTTTAGGAAGTTAATATTGAACTCATCATCTACTTCGTCTATATGAGCACTTGGGAAATTGAAACAGAAATCAGGAATGTTTTCTCGTTGCTTCCGAGTGCAAAGAAAGTCAGATTTGAACTCTTTGAATGCTTTTGGCGATTCCTTTTTCTTCGTCTGAGCAAAGAGATCTTTGTTAGTTTCAGGCAAATCATCAACATGGTTTCCGTGGTTGCTATCGAATGCGGGACACTTTGGTAAGTTTTTTTCGAGATTTTTGTAATTGTATAATTTGTAATTGTGAGTGTTACGGCTTGGTGAATTTGGCTGTGGTATATTTTGAGTTACGTAGTTACCTTCGTGTCTATGACCTAAATCGTGATTATTGTCGTACTTGTAGCGGTAGTTATGTTCGGGCGAATTACCTTGCGGATTTTTTGCAGAATTGACCATTCGAACCATATTATAATCATTATCACATCCATAGTCTAGGTTTTGGTAGTTTAGGAATTTGGCCGGTCCAGGTTGTAGCACTGCAAAATTTCGAGCTACGTTGTGGTTGCTATGTCTGCAACCTACGTCGCAACAGTTCGGGAATCTGACCGGTTCAGCTTGTGGCGGTTTGAAATAATGAGCCTTATTACGATTTTCCTCGTATTCGTAATTTATGTTTGGTGCTAAGAAAGTTTTAGGCATATCGCGACAGTTCTGACACGCGCAACCTGTATGATAAAAATTAGGCCCACAGTATGGGTTAGTAGGAGGTTGCAGGCAACAATTTCGGTGGCAACCTGAGTAGTAATTCGTTTGGTACGGTGGTTGGAAATGTCCAAATCTTACATCGTGAGAGGGATGAGAGTGATGTTCGCGAGGCGGTCGCGGTGGTGAGGGCAACAAGGCGAATAAATTAAATGCTTTACAATCTTTATCAGGCTTCCGACATTGTTGCGGTGCTATCATCGGGACAGATTGATCCTGCTGTGGGTCCTTCGGTACGAAGTCCACCTTGTCATTGTTGAAGACGATCGTGAAGTCTCCGTCCGGTATCTTCGGTTCCTTCGCGTGGAAGGAGGTCTGAACTGCAGTGCTCTGCAACTTTACGTGTTTCTTTTTTAGTTTCCTTCTACTTCTCACGTTCATGCACACCGAGGTGGTTTTCTTCATATCTAATAATTATAAAGGATTATTATTATTATTTATTAATATATTTGAAACGGAAATAACATTGTTTTAGAAAGTGTAGTATGGCACATTGGAGCTCAGGTAAACTAGGTTTGAATGTGGGGCTATTACATTTTTTCTTTCAGAGCAACCAGAAAAGAAGTCGCAACAAAAACAAACTATAGACGAAGTTTGCATCAACGATTATATTACTAAAAAGGCTTTCGAGTCCAAGTCAAAGTTTTTCGTTAGGTAGGAATCGGAGAGAAATTCAAATTCCTAATAGATTCAAAACTTGAAATAATATAAAGCTGGAGAGTTTGTACGTTTGAACTCTTTAAACTCAGGAACTACCATGCAGTTCGAGTTGAAAAACTATTTTTACGTTAGATCGGCCGTTTATAGATTATAGTCCATATAACAAAGCTATAATCTACATGACTGGGGCAGTGACGTAACGTAAACCAATCTATTAAAATTGTTAGGGCTGTAGGCAAGTATACAAAACGGTAAAACTAGTGAATTATAGTCCGTTCTTAACACGTTTCTTAACATTTTCTGGCCTTTAGTGGACGTTTTTAAAACGTCCCAAAGGTCTTCCCATATCGATCTTTTACACTTTTACAACTTTGTTTACTCTTACATATTTATCATGAGATGTATGTTACACTTACTATGAATAATTGGTGAATTATTTTGTAGACTCTTCCCCATTTTCACCCATTTTACCTGTGATATATTCATTTGATTTTGCTTGATCACTCAAGATGAATATCCCAATGATTTATCCAGAGTGCTTCTAACGATGGAAGTGAATGTGAGTATTTATAATGTCAAAAATTGGATCAGTTAAAAATGGACCCGATTAAAGTTTTACGACATCATTGTTCACAGTTGATCAGTTATTGACATCATTTGTGTATATTTTATAAATGAAAGAAGGAATTTGTTGAAAAAATAACAACTGAAGAAAACAACGTTGTAAGATGACAATAAGACGTGATGAAATGTTAGCATCAATAAATTTTTTAAGGGAATAATAGAATGTAGAACATCAAGGCATGTTTATAAATAATCTAAAAATGGCTGAAAGGCAATTTAAATAGCTACTGGCCACAATCATACCGTTAATGAAAAAGCAACACGATCATGAGAAAAAGTTTTCACCCCAGACTGAAATTTCAGAACACTCAAGTTTGTATATCGAGTAGAATATCAAACATAGTGGAATATCACTTTACATCTGGTGTGCCAATCTTAGTTCTTTTAACACTCTTTAAATTCTCTAGAGTGAAATTATTACTGTTTTCAAAGCCGATGAAACTGGATTATTTTTTAAATGTTTGCCTAACAAAACACTAACGTTGAAAAAGGATGGCGCCTTTGGACTAAAGACAAGTAAAGAAAGAGTTAAGATCTTCTTCTTCTTCATGTGCCTTGCCCGGTCCTCCGGACGTTGGCGATTACTGTGGAGAGTGCTTCTCTATCTACTGCCAATCTGAAAAGCTCACTAGCTTCATGAACTCCCGCCCACTGTCTGATGTTTCTCAGCCACGACATCTGCCTTCTACCGACACCTCTTTTTCCTTCTATTTTTCCTTTGAGTATGAGTTGTAGAAGGCAGTATTTTTCTCCACTCAATACGTGGCCCAGATAGGCAATTTTGCGACATTTTATTGTTGTTATCAATTACCGTTCTGTTCTGGCTCTTTGCAAGACTTTTTCGTTGGTCAGCAGGTCGGTCCAAGGAATCCGCAGCATCCTTCGATGAATCCACATCTCTAATGCCTCCAATCTATTAAACAGTGCTGCCTTTAAGGTCCAGCTTTCCACCCCATAGAGGAGGACCGACCAAATGTAACATCTCACCATGCGTTGTCCTAGCTTGAGATTGAGATCATTGTTACAGAACAGAGATTTCATTCTTTTGAACGTCGTTCTTGCCACTTCTATACGTGCTTTGATCTCGATGTCAGGATCTAAGTTTTCCGTGATTATACTGCCAAGTACTTGAACCGGCTTACCCGCTCAACCAACGAGCCGTTGAGACCCAGTCGAGCATTCTGTTGTCCTTCTCGGCTGAATACCATAAATTTTGAATACCATAGATCTTGCTTTGCACAAATATGAAAAAATTACACCTCCTCATTGGAAAATTTAAGAACTCAAGATGTTTAAAAGGACCAAAATCGTTAGGATTAGATCATGCACTCAATAAAAAAGCATGGATAACCGGCGAAATTTTTTACTTTAGGAATTCCGTATAATTCAAAAATTATTCGTAGTATTTATATGTGTAAAAAGAAATGTAGAAATTAATAAAACTTCAGTTAATTTTTTATATTAAATCCTCCTTTCCTTCCTATATAGTGAAAAGCTTTTTATAATGAAATTTTAGATAGCATTTTCCACTTCACTATATAGAGCTTCGACTGTACTTTGGTATTCTATAGGCAAGATTAGTCTTGTTAAAACCGTAAAATAAGTGAAATGTGGCAATCTTTCCATTTAATAAACCATTATTTCGAAATTCCAATCTTTAGCACATTAAACCAAAATAAAACTACTAACTAACTTTGCTTCCGGAATGAATTATCCGTTTTCACTATACGCTTTGGGGGATTTATCGCGGATAAATCCTCCAAAGTGAACAAAAGTAGAGCTCGGTCTTTTTCCATTTCAACCTTCATCTTGGGTGAACACTTTCGTTAATTACATATATAGACGATTTATTTATTTTTTAACATCGAGGATGATCATCCAAAGTATATCATGCAAAGGTGTCTTTAATTACAAACATTTTCCCTTACCGGTCACGCTCTTCTCGAAGCAAAGATTTGATTCCTCCTCGAAAACGGTCTCCACGCTCTCCTCGCTGTTGAACACTCGAGTCGACTTGAGGAACATGTCCATTATGAGACCCTTGCCACCCTTCTCATCGTGTGGATTCTCCGAGGCGATAAATTTGACCAAAGGGAGGCTCTCGGGTTCCTCCAATGCTATTTCGCTGACATCGTAGTCGTCGTTTTCCTTTGAAGGGGATAGGATTTTCTCAGGTCCCCTCTTGAAGCCTTTCACCTGCACGGCGCCTTTTATTTTCGATATGCTGCATTCACTGGGAGGACGCGCCTCCGGCGTCTTCTCTTCAGGTTTCCTCGGCGTTTTCTCGCCGAAGAGCGTGCAGACTAATTTCTCCAGGCAACGCATTACGAGGTTGCCGTGCTTGAAGTGTACGGTTGTCTCGGTCGAGTTGAGCATCAGGTCTACTTCGGCGTAAGGGCATTTGACGTTAACGACGAAGATGGGATGTTTGTTCTCTCGTTGTCGGTTTTTCCTATTTAAGAACAATCCCGATATGAACTTGAGTGTCTTGGTTGAGTGCACTGGACGCTTATTGACGTACAAGTACTGCAAGTTTTTGAACTTGGATAATTCCTTCCACAACAACCCCTCGACGGCGGTGGTGCCCTTCGACACCTTCAACAGGGAGAAGTCGACGTCTAGCACATCGGGATGGAGATGCCTGAATCTAGAAACGACGTTGTCTTGCTTCGGACTATCGAGGATTAGCTCGTTGGTGACGTCGTTCTTTAACGTGAACGACACCTTCGGATGCATCAGGAGCAAAGTCTCCAGGTAGCGCTTGATGTCCCCCAGCACGACCTCCGCGACTATCCTCCTCTTGCGCACCGGGAAGCAGTAAAAGAACCCCTCCACCGTGACCGTCGTCCCCGCGCTGGCCCTCTCCTTCACCGGCCGCACGTCGTTACCAGCACCCTTCCCGAGGGTCTTGCTGTAAGTGTGGGAGGAGTTTCTCCTTCTCGACGTGATCGTCAATGACTTGGAGCACTCCGAGATGTTCGCCAAGGCCTGGCCACGGTAACCGTGTGTCTTCAGGTTGCGTTCGAGGTCCTTCAGATCGAAGCACTTGCTTGTGTAGAACCTCCGGCCTAGCAGGTCCATGGAGTCCTTGCTTATGCCGTCGCCGTTGTCGATCACTTGGACCTTCAGGGTGATAAGGTTCAGGCGCACCGCTATGGCGGTCGAGTTCGCGTCCAGGCTGTTCAAGACCTGCAATGAGAACGAACCAGTTTTACGAAAAGGCTGAAATGCGGCTGAATGATTGAGCAATTTAATTCTGTATCTGATTCTGAAGGACTTCTAACCAAAAAAGATGCTTATATTATTTAAATAAAGTCTGCTTATAGAAATATGTTATTTGAGGATTCTTAAATAGAGGTTTGTCAAACACTACACTAGTGTTGTTAAGTTTTTAAATACATGTATTAGGAGTTGTAGTTTAGATAATTTTAATGTAGCAAATTTCTCGGCAATATTGTAATCTTTCAGTTGCTTATGTCTTTTACATTTACGTGAAAATAAAAGGTCTCCTTAACTTCGCATTATCCCGCAACTTATTTAGTATCTTGTTGCCCAAGTATTATTAGCCCAGGTATCAGTTATGATAGCATCAAGTATCAAATAGCCTCAAGTGGGCTATCATTTCATGGAAGTCCTAACGAGTCAAGGTCTTCAATCATATCACCTATTTTATTGATTTCTCATTGACGACAATTTTGAAAGATATAAATCTTTGCTGATGCATAGAAGACAAGCGGTAAATAGTGACTATGGTATTAAGTTGTCCGCTATTTTTTCTGAAGTCACATCATACGTACAAAATAAAATTACGTATGTACTAAGTCAGTACTATTATGCGTTAGTAGTAATAAAACTCATAGTACGTCGCATTTTATTTGAGACAAAATTACTGTAAACGTGGTACAGTACTACCTAATAAAGGGTCATAAATTATCTGTTGAATGAAGAAAGGTCAAATACTTTATTGCCGATT
The DNA here is from genome assembly GCA_963576515.1 of Cryptocephalus primarius. Taxonomy (NCBI): domain Eukaryota; kingdom Metazoa; phylum Arthropoda; class Insecta; order Coleoptera; family Chrysomelidae; genus Cryptocephalus; species Cryptocephalus primarius. The sequence continues at coordinate 3,329,591 of OY754937.1, forward strand.
AGGAGATGGTTTCGAATGGTCGTCTGGGATATTTAGACCGTACCGGAATTTTTAAATGATCACAGACAAATTAATCTTTTCCACGCCATAATTTTTTTTAAATCATCTACTTTTCTCTTTTTTGCATATGGAGTTTAGGCCATTACGATGCAGGTTCTATGTCGTCGAATTCTTCCAATTCTTCCTCGCCTAATTCTCCTCCTTTATCTTACTCCATACCTTCTGAAGGTACTGCTATTTGTTCATCTGAACCTGTTTCTTGATTTATTTCAAGTTCTCTGTTTAATCAAGGCCGTCACATTTTAAAAATTATGAAACGAACACTTGTCAAGATCTGAGTAAAATGAATTTATTTTAATACACCATTTAAATATATTTTCAGTCCCTATCTTAGCCACTATTAAGACAATTTTACCTCGTTATTGTGTAATTTAAATTTACACCACGACCCATCAATGAGAATAAGTTCTTTCTAAGCTTATAAGTTCTTAAAGCCCCTGTTGTTGTCTAAGTACTCTAGGTACTCTAGGTCCATTTAATATATGTAAATACCCTGTCACAACTAGCGGATAACAATTTTTAAGCCTCTTCATCTTCTTCGTTTATAATCTTTTACAGTTGGGGTCTGGGTAACGCATACCACAATTCGAGTCTCAAAATGGGACGAATTATACAACGGATCATCGAAACGATAAACAATAAACCCGAGCCCAATTTTGTTACCAGCTATACTCTATATTTACTTCACAAAACTCCTGTCTACTTTTACCAAATCTAAAGATTTTATTTCATCTGAGACGTTAGTTTCTGGATCGAGCTATTTCAGGAGAGTTCCTGTTTAAACTTGCACCCACCAATCCTCTTGAACCCACCAACCTTAAACCTGTAAACTTAACCTGTAAACCTGTAAATCTGGAATGGAATGGAAGCTATGCAAATGAAAACCCCAAAATTTTGAATGAAGAAAACTTTAGCTTTTAAACCCATGAATTCTAAATAAATCATAAGAATCCGTGAAATTTTAAACACTCAAAGGTGAAATTCATACAAGAATTTCTCGAATTATTTTAGATATTAGAACAATAAATAAGCCTATGGGATGAAACCTATCGACTCACCAATTCGGCGGCACATTGCGTCAGAGTGTTGATCGTAAAAGAACCCTTAATCTTCTCAATTAATGTCTTATTTAATTTCTGAATCACCATCCTGGTCTCCTCTGGTTTCTTGGAAGTAGTAACATGGAGTCTGACTATGATCTGATTGGCTGCTTGACCGGAGTGAAGTTAGCTGCGCCTAGAGTCCAAGTACTACCAATAGCGACCAATAGAAATAAAATATTGTTTGAGAAGCAATTTTTGGAGTGAAAAGAATTAAAAGATAAAATTGACCCTATAGAAGTACCCAGAAACATAAAATGAAGATATATACTGTTAGCCAAATATCCCCTACCCTCCATTTGGATTTCTTGTTTCTACGACTCATAAAAAATTCTTAACATCACTTAAAAGAGAGAGAGAGAGAGAGAGAGAGAGAGAGAGAGAGAGAGAGAGAGACTTTTAGACAGTTTGGTTTTGGTGAAAACTTAATCCTGGTAGATTCCCAACGTTTGGAATCCACAGGTAATGAAATGGAGACCGCCACCTACCGGAAAATTTCCAAATGTTGAATAATTAGAAATCATTTTTCTTAACTGTCGTGAGCTATGTCCGACATTTTGTATATGTGCTTTCAAATAATGATATTTCGTTAAATATTACGCGATCTAGGAATGAACATGCTAAGCACAGAACATCTAAATTACCAAATCCAGCTTAGGTTTTGTGACGTGATCCAATGCTGTCACGTGGTTTGACAGTGGCATTTTCTCCAATCTAAAGTGCCTGTGTACTGTCCCTGTACTGTCAATTCGATCATATGACTTTTCGTGAGGGAGTGCTCATTTTATAAAACTTCTTCAAAATGTTCCATTTTTTATATTTATTGCCGTTTGTAGTATTAACAGGTGAGTACACAGTTATTTGAATTTAATTATTCAAATCAATTTTACCGAATTGATTATTCGTAAGTGTAAATCTTTGCTTATAAACTAATCTAAAATCTTATGAGATGGGGTAAGGAATTGGGAAAATAGGCCATACACTCACTAAGGTTTATTACATTATTTCAATCTGTTATCATAATATTAGAGTACTTCAAGTTTCAGTCGGGTGTTGTGAACTTAATCCACCTTTATTAATTAAGTATTTAGTTGTCTCACAGTTTAATTGACATTCATGCTTTAAATTTGCCCCTCTAGCCTAAACTCTATATTTTTTCCGTTTCTCTTGAGGAGGGTTTTTAAATTGACCTAAATTAATCTCTATTTAGATTGTAATTATTATGCAGTCTCATGACCTACCTGTCACATTTCTTCATTTACTTTATTGTTGATTTAAGTGGATTCAAATTATCAGCAGAATCCTAAAAGTTTTGAAAATCTCAGCTGGGATCTCACCCAGTAGTCAGTTTGTTCCAGCAAGCAGAAAATCATGTCAATGATTAAGTTAAAGGAGAAAAATGTGTATAAGTGACTTGTAGTAACATGTTTGTAGTATGATTTTCTACTTCCAAGAACAAACATAGTTCATATTGAAAACCAAAAAAAAGATATGATTTCTGCTCATCTTTTGTTACCATGTTAACATAATAAATGTAACATTTCTACTGTTCATCATTTCTGGTTCTCAAAGATCTATATAAAAATTTGTTTGGTCTATCAAGAGTGATAATGCATTATGAATCGTGGAAAACTTAGGTCCACATGAAGTGAAGTATTCTTCAAATATAATGGCATTAATATTGCTAGTTGGATACCTAGCAGATGCTGGTTATTAATGAAACCATTCTCACTACCATTATGAGTCACCATTAATATCTGCCTGGTAGCCTGGTAGGTAATGTGGGGATTTGCCCACACTGATTACAACCCCCTACAGTGATAATTACTGTTTCAGTCATTTCATCTTTTGCTATATGAGGTATAATAAATAAATACTGCAAATGTTTTAATATCACACTTCATACTTTTAAGTACAATTATGGTTAACTCTTATCTTTTTTTTTCAGTTTATGGTTCTGGAGAATTTTCTGTTCTCCATCATCCTTCGAGTTTAATATTCAAAGGTCATGATCGCCTCAAGGAGAGTACCCTACGAGATGTTTATGCTGCAGCATTAGGTTTCTCTACTGAGCACTACTCTAACTGGCAGGGGATGTACATCGATAATCCCTTTAATCTGCCCGAGGCCATAGTTACGATATCTGTGGATGGAGTGTCCGATATAGGCCAGCAGAAAGGTCATCACTTCCCTCTGAAAACTGATACTTCAGAACAGGAGGTGTTCTATGGTTTGGAAAGGAGTGTGCTTGCACATTCCCCAGATCAGAATCCTATTATAGTAAGGGTGGACCTGTCGAATGGTTTAGAAGATGTAAGGTGTTTTTCTGTTTTATTATTTTAATGGGATTTCAGGTGATTTTTTTTAGGTGAAGAAATATAACATTTTTGAGGGAATCCACAGTGAAAACCCAAAGCATATTGCCCATAAAGTATTAAAACTTAACATTGATGAAGATCGCCAGTTCTTAAAAGAAATAACGATTTTACATGAAATTGCTCAAGAGGTAATGTTTTCAATACATTTAATATTCAAAAGTCACACCATGCATCATAGATTCTGAGGAGGTGCCTAAAGTTTAAATTTTGTCTTTAAATAAACATTCCTATTCAATTTTTGATGAAAATAGTTTGAATTTAGAATAAACGAAGAGTTTTCACATTAACATCTGTTCCTTGACATATTTCCTTTATAGATTTGTGAGAATTTTTTTATTGCCTTCATCCAGAAAACTCGTCTTAATTGGTGACTATCTCTCACGTTTTTTTTATATTATCTGAGCTGACATTCAGTCAGGAATCGTATGACATTTCAGCATTAATGTTTTTGACTTAATTTAATCAGGATATATTTTTTCTCACCAATTTATAGGCACCGTCAGCTCAAATGTCGTGAATAGAAGCTTATGGCATTTTCATTATATTTTTGGCTAAGGAATGCAAATTTGGGCCTATAAATCTTTTGTCATATTTTTGCAAGTATTGATTTTTCTTATGTTACCACATTGGGTCTAGCTTGTAGTGTTCATGCTTAAATTTCCACAGACATTTCTTTTGAAATGCCATATATGAAATTTAAAACAGTATTTACCTATCTATAGGTATCTATAGATAGGTACCATATCTATAAAACAGTATCTACCTAAAGCTCCATTCAAAAAACAAGTGAAAATGCTACTCACACATTTCCATTCAAATTTCTTATCACTCCGATATACATACCCTTCAACAAAACTTAATTGGAATATTTTTAGATTGAGCAAGGTGTTGTGAAGAAAGACAACGTTCGTGATATTTTTTGGTTTCAACTTACTTCTTTACACGCCCTTTCGGACCTCCATGGAGAAAACTCCACGGAAGCCACTGAAGCTAAGCAACTCCTTAACGAAGCAATTCTCAGGCTTAACACTGCATTTTCTAAAGCCTATGAAGGATATGTCCTGATAAATGTCATCACAAGTGATGCTAGCCACACAAGAAAGAGTAGAAGCATTCTGCAAGCTGAAGCTGCTGCTGACGATGAGATGACTGATGTAAGTTTACTTTGAGAGAAAAAATGAATAATTTTAAAATGTGATTTCAAATTTTAGAAAGAGAAATACAACTTGGCAAGTTACTACAATGCTGATTATCCTGTAATTTTCAATATCATCCTTTGGTTTGGGGTGATGATGTTATTTTCTTTAATTGCTATTTGTCTCGCCATAGGAAATATGGATCCTGGTAGAGATTCAATTATATATCGTATGACTAGTACCAGAATGAAGAAAGATAACTAAATTGTGTTGAAAATATAAGCGTTTAGAATCATGATTGAAATAAATTGAGTCTTTTAGTTACATTTAATTTAAATTTAATGTAGCTAAAAATGTTCATCTGTAACTTTGGAATCAATAGAATTTGTAAAATTTAAATGAAAATGTTTAATGAACATACAGGTACGAATGTTTCAAAATTTTATTCAGAAAATAATAAATGTGAGATTAAACTGAGTAATAGTTGTAAAGTTGGTATTTCGGGGAAAGTGATTCCTATAGTTTATCTATTCCCTTTTTCAACCTGTTTCAAAAATTGACATTCAAATTTCGTTTAAACTAATCATTTAGAGTAATTAGAAACTTTAATGTAAATTTGTGTTAGATATTTGTTGTATATAGAGAAATAGTTGGTAAATAATTTAAGAGTTAGTCATTAAGTAAAGAACAACTTCAAATCAGTTCAAATTTTGTTCACATTTATTTTGGTACCTTGATTGTATATAAAATTTCTCATATTGTATGTCCATCCATATCTCTTTAAGTTGTTCCAATAAAATTGTTAAGTTTTGATGCTGTCTGATAATTAATTATGGCTAAGAAAGTACTTTTCCATTTGATTGAATAGAATATATTATTATTTTCCTCTTAGAGTTGGAGACATTTCATACTTTACAAAATAAAACGCTTTTTGAGTTAATATGATATATATATATTAGCAAAAGTGAAAAATAAGGCGTTACATATGTAACTTATATGCTATATTATTTACATTAAATTATTTTCTTAAGGTTTCACCTATAAGATATAAAACAAAAATACACTGCTAGACCTTTTTCAACTAAAACTATATGCAATCAATATACAATGTTTCACGACCTTGAATTGTTTAAATGTAGATCTTACACTTGGTCTTCAGGTAATAATATATTTAAAAAAAAGTAAAAGTTGCAATGAAATTTATTCAAATAATTTGTTTAATTGATTTACCATGTGATGAGTAGTTTTTAATCTTAAGAGTTGTACACAAACCAAATTCAGTTACTTTTGAATAAGGAAGAATTTATTACCTGTACACCATTACAAAATATTTAGGTCGGAACAGAGCTTTAGGTTCAAACCACCAGAGTTCAAATGTGTATTTTTCATTCTGTTTGGTGATTTAGAATTAAAAGTCCTTATTCAGTCTATCACGATGTCTCAATTTCTGTCTGTGAAAGATTACGAAGATAAAAATTATTACACAATTGATTGTGTATTGTGTACTTATTAAAAATATATTATACAGAACATGGTAGTTTATGAAGTTTTTCAAGCTACAGTAGTTTGCAAATTTTATCCCTATTTAAGGATATAATAAAGGCACATAGGCATACATTTATAATAAAAAAAATATGTTTACTTGTAAGTCAAGTTGTAAATTTGTTTCAACAGTCCACAAAAAGCATTTCAAAATAGTCCTTTTCAGCCAGTTGAACAAGTATTTAATTTGATCTTGACTATGCGCTAGTAGTACTATTGCAAACAATTCTAACAGTTGTGGATTAAATATTGTTATTTAATACGAAATATTTTTATATATAGTTTTATTTTGATAGAAATTACAATTTTCTATGGCCTGCGTTGAAAGATAACATACGATATCATAAATATATGAAACATATTTTTAATGTTACGATTATTTTGGTTAAAATATTTATTTGTATTAATTCTATCGTCACAATATTAAAAATACCATATTTCTCTCATTCTCAACTTATGTTATTTGCACTATAATGTCACATCTAAAAAGGCACTATGAGTATAATTATTTAGCAATGTAATATATATGTTAGTTTAAATATTACCACGCGAACAACCTAAAATTATGTAAAATCTACTAAAAAATGAATGATTGTACTAGACACAATTCTTTTAGTCTGACCAATTGAAAGGCAAGACTGAAAACGCATAAAAATTAAAGTTAAATCAGCAAAAATATTCCAGGTGACTGGAAAACCCTCGACAAACTTTTAATATGTTGTTGGGGACCCCTCGAAAATCCAAAAGAAATTAGGAAAAAAATCAAAAATGAAAAGGTTGATCCTGGAGTATTTGCTAGGATTTTTTTTATAAACTTATAGTTGATCTGTAGTTTTATTACCTGGTGTCATAAACATGTTCTGGTAACTTCTATGGGCACATATTAAGTTATTAAATAACTTGGTTACAATAGGTTAAAAAAAATTGGGGTCGATTGAAAAAATTTGGAGCAAGTTGATGTTGAAAAAAATAGGAATCCCTGGTCTAAGCGCAATAATTTTGCACTTTTTCAGAATTCTTGGGCAATGGGTAACAACATTTTAAAGAGCATGACAATCTCTTTCCGGTCACCAGATATGTGGATATACAAGAAAACTACTTATATTTACAAAATTGACAAGTACTTTGCCTGTTGTGAAAACTATACTCTACGCTTTTAAAATTAATATTTTTTATAAGCTGTAATTAGGAAGTTAGTCAAGAATTACATTGACTGCAAAGTGTTTCTTCAAGGCACTAATCATTTCTGAAGAACGGTTATACTAAATTAAATATGGGGGAAATATACACATTTTTGGAAATTCCTTTTAAACTGGAGTGCTAGCCTTTTTTGGAGTGGTCTCAGCTTGATGTTGTCTCCTTAAACGTCTTCTTAATTCACCTGGAAAACGCTCGTAGCATTTCTTACAGACTGGCTTCAGGTCGCACTCATAAAATTTAGTTTTTTGGTTCATCTTCTGATCGCAAACTGAACAAGCAAAGTGGTGAACACACCATGCTTTATTCAAAGCAGTGAAAACTACAAGAAAATTAATTACCTTAAAATATATATCATTAATTATTAATGCTTACCGTCTCCTGCTATGACCTGATTACAAAGAAAGCACAAGTTTCCAAAAAGTTGATGATAGTGAGTCTCGCAATAAGCTAAACCTTTCTTTTCGTAATGCCTATGGCCGAAGAATGGTTTTTCACATTTGGCACAAGCGAAATGCTGCAAGAAATTGAATATAGTGATATCTGTATTAATGAATGGGATTACACATTGATTTGCTTTGCATAGTACAGCAACACAAAATTGTGAACAGTTGCCAACAAGATGGTAATTTGTCTACATGTTAACTAACGTTTGGTTTCTGCTCTGTACAGAAAAATAATTGAATAAAATTGGTTTTTTGAACTTTTATAGTTTTTGGGGTTCATAAAATAATTATCAAATATTTCAATGACCAAAGATTTTTCCTGTAATGCTTCAATAATTTTTACACAAACAAAAACATAGTATCAGACATTTTAAAATTTACAGCTAAATATATACTCACTTCAACATGCCAGTGCTTTCCCAATGCAGTAACCACCCTCTCTTCGATCGGCCTCCTACAGGCTCCACATATGGGGATGCCCATTTTATCATGACACCTCAAGCAGTATAATTCGTTCATGTCATTCTTGGCAAAACCAGAGCGGTTTCGGACCTCTCGAGCATCAGCGTCAAGTTCCACACCGCAAGCAGTGCAGTTAAAATGGTATGGATGGTAAACCTCTCCACGGAATTTTAAAGGCCTATCGTCAATCATTGCACTGAAAGTTTTTAATGCATTTTGTGACCAAAGTTATAAGGATCTAAGTTTTGATGATTAAATTTATTTATAAACGTAAATGTAATGTACTTACTGGCATTTGTGACAAATATGTTTCCCCATACCCCTTGCCTTAACCTTAGCATTGCACTCATGGCATAAGGCCCGCCCACTGTTTTTGATAAATCCTGTATCAGCTAGTTCTAAATTGCACATTTCACAACAGAAGCAAGCTGGATGCCAACTGGCATTCATGGCCTTAATCACCTAAAAACCAAACAATAAGAATTGAAGAATAAACATCTCTAATGCACGAACTTACCCTGCCGATAATGAATTCCCCACATTTGTTACAGCATGGAGCAAACAGTACATGAAAATCATGCTCGCAATATTTTCTCCCATCAAACTCGTAAAAGACCCCGTCTTTAAATTCTCTGAAGCACTGAGCGCAACTGAAAATGATATTTTGTGAAACTTACTCTATAAGCTTACGCTCAAGCTTACACAAAACAATGCTGATGCCACAATTGCCCAGTGGAATTAACGATCTTCTCTTGAGGTTCAAATCCATCTCCACATTTCGAACAAATCATATTTTCCCTCGACATGTGTGTCAGCCTACAAACAATATGGTCTTAAGTTTTTTCAAAAAAACTCGCAACACTACCTGCTCGAATCCATGTAAGTGAATGATCTCAATGAGTTTTTTGGCGTTCTGGGGTTTAAAGAAAGCAATGAAATGTTATCATATTCATCATAACGATAATAACTGTTTCCTAGCTCCTCTTTAGAATTTGCACGTCTTTGAAGCAAAGAACTGTCGGACACTGAACCTATCGTAGGTATAGAAGGTGATCGGTCCTTGTTAGTCAACATTATTTGATTAAATTCAGACACACCCACGAGCTATATGGCGAACTGTTTGAACCGTGACTAAACTTTTTTTATTACTCAAACGAATAGTTTAGTTATTGCATAAACAACATATATAGTCTGGCAATTTAATAGTATACCTTAAAGTAGGTACTTATCTCTAGTTATGTAAATGATATCGTTATCTAAGGAGATAACATTCAATATCAGTCATGAACGTGCACAAGTCCTTCAGTATTTGTATTAGAAATAGGTAAGCATTACTTAGGAAACAAGAAATTAAAGCTTTTAGGAATATATGTGGCAGCAACTTATGGTTCTGCAAATAGTAATAGGCTCATAAAATTTTAAATATCTACATTAATTACAGTATAAGCAGAACGGAAAAAACATTCCATATTAAAGCAATAGTTATTCTTATAATAACATATAACATTCACAGCGTTTGTTTTAGTATGGATTGTTATAAGCATCATCTTAGTAAAAATGGCACAGGTAGTAGACATTTTTCTTGCTGATCTCTTTAAATAGTCACAAGCAATTATACTTTTAAATCACAGAGCATATTAATTAAAATAATTACATTGCAGGGCATCATTTGATAGAGTGAGATTATAAGATTTGATCTAGGGAATTTAAATAAAATCAAAATCGAAAATTTTACTAAAATAAAAATGTTTCACTTACTGGAGAGGTGTTATGTTATGGTGAATTTGGTTTTATTGATATTATAATGCTATGATCTAAACTGTCTTCTTTAAAAACAGAAACTCAATTTGATATCTGTCGAGCAATACCTAAAAACTATTTGAACTAATTAGGGTTGAAGAATTTTCTAATACATTTTATAGAAAAGCACCAATTTTTGTTTTTTTTTTTTAGTAATTCGGAAAAAAAATGATCATTATCTACAAAAGCACATTTCTGAAATCTGTAACAAATGCTCCAATGAAGGATTTGGAATAAGGTTCATTACAAGTTCATGGTCAACTAGTTGTTTTAAACACCTTCAGAAAACCAAATCAGTCAGTCTAGATTTGGTAACCAATGAGGCCAAAGTCCATTTCTTTCCATTTATCTGTTATAAGAAGCTCTTATTTGGAAAATTGTTTACTCCTACATGTAATTTCAGAATACTTGAACATCCTATACAACCAAATTTGCTGCCAGGATTCACAGCGATCTACCAACAAATATGCACCAAATCTGCCTGTTTATTACTAGAGTCTATACGGAGTCTATACTATAGGAGTCTGTACGGACGCAATGAATGGTAGATGTCTCAAGATTCAATAGCATGTAGCCAGAAACATTGCCAAGATGCGATGGCATTCATTTTATCATGGAGTGAAGGAAATAATTTCCCAAAATAATTGCTAAAAATTATATTGCTGACTTTTTGTGGAAGTCGAAATAGACTCAAAATCGAAAGGATTGCATGTCCCTAGAGTACCTTTATTTTTCCCGATACGATTTCAAGCCTATTTTGACTGTTGCATACCAAATCAACAACAAAATTAAAATAGTAAATGATTTCCTTCACATTATGATAACGTGAGGGCCTTTTTATCTTGGCAACATTGCCAGTTATATATGATTAATATTGCCATCTATGACATTTATTGCGTGTAGAGTTTGCAGAGTTTACCCTATTCCATTACCTATGATAGGATAGGAGACGCTCACTCAGGTTATAAACAGGCAGATTTGGGGTAAAATTGGCCTTAGATGGCTGCAGATCTGCAAGTTGGGGCCTGTAAGAAGCAGGCACTGCACGCAGTCTGCTGGCATTTAGCTATCTGGAATGTGTAGAATTTGAATAGAATCGTAGAAATTTTTTATTTAGAAAATGAAGGTGCAGTGCTAAATTGGGCCTTCATTGTGGACCAAAAACATTATTTATCCAAACCATGATTACTATCATTCTATTTAATGTTGAAGTATGTGTATGTTTAAGAACTGAATAATTATTTTTATTCTTCCATTCATACATGTTGTGGGCATTTGTAATACTCATACATCCATTTATTTTTAAAAATTGTACTTATATACCTGTCTGAACATGAATTTGTCAAAATAGTTTACTTAAAGACTTATAAGTCACAATATACACTTTAGGGAAGGGACAACTAATGCATCTCAATATCTAGCTAGGTTTATCTGGTAATTTTTCAATTTTTTTCTTCTTCAATTTCCCTAAATTAAATCTTAAATGCGTAACATTTTAATTAATAAAAAAATGAAAGTAGAACAAGTGACAGATTAACCTACAGAGTAAAAATAAACAATAAGCCCCCTTTCTTCTTCCATCTAACAAAAATAAAAAGCTCTTCATTCAATACGTAGTTTAAAGCCTTTTTGCGATTTTAGGTACTTTTTAATATACACAAGTTATCACTTATTATGTACTAATCACCAGAAAATGATCATTAAAAACATTATACCTAAGCACTACTGATGTCTGGTTATATACCATAGGAGTTAAGAAGCAGTAGGAATGTAAGCTTTCAGAAGTTATAGGGGCAGCTTTTTCACGAAAGCAACATCATGCTTACCCTGGCATAGGTGTCGGTGACATTTTAACAAACTCTTGGTACCAAAAAAGAAGGAAAATTAAGCAGACAACTGAAAAAATAACATAAATAATACAAAATTAAGCTCTCGAAGCAACCTTGCTTTTTATTCACGCTAAACAAATAAAATCCAGACAAAACATTTGTTTTCGGGAAACTTACCTTAAATAATTCTTAAATTACGACAAACCCTGCAAAATTAATAAAATAGAAGTGATACACCACACCCGTAGTAGCGTCAGCTAGCAATTGTGGTCAATTGTCATATTAAACTTATTTTGGTGAAAATTTACCAAAAGTATCGTCTCTGTATTCTTTCTCTTATGTAATTTTATGGTGCAAGAAAGAGACGTCAGATGTTACGTGAAGAATAATGCCGACCTTCAGTCGCTTGACAAGAACTGTTCCGCCAATCAAAATGTTCGTGACCATTTTAAGAGCTTCGTCAAATGGGAACTAATTTCACTTTTTGGGTTAGTATTCTTACTTATTAATGGAAAATTTGAAAATGTACTGATTGTCTCTGAAATAAAATTTGTGAAATAAATGATGACTTTTATCTAGAAAGCACATATTTCCATTTGAAACAAATCACGCTTCAATATGTCACTAAATAATGGCGGCACATTTGAAGAATATTCGTTATGTTAAAAATTGCCATATGTAAATTGGCAAATGTTTATTGCATATTTTAATTTGTACCAGTAGCAATTGCATACATCGTAATGATTGGTTTTTAAGCTGTTTCGGTATGAACTACATTATATTTAATGATATGGTTTCATTGAGTTTCATACAACACTCAATATTTTTGCAGAATTGAATGCAGCAAGGGATAAATAAGTTACATCACCATATATAGGGTAACCAAATATTATAATAAGTGCATGAAGTTACCATAGACAAAAATAATTAAATTAAACTTAAAAATTTGTTTCACAAACTCATAGAACGGATGATACTACACGTTCCACTGAATTAATAATAAAAATTCAAAAATTTTAATGGTATTACTTTGTCGTATATATATCTGCATAAAAACATAACTCCTCAATTTCTTTGTACTTTTCGTCTCTAATAATATTACTATTTCTTCAAAAGTTTTTATTTAGACATTACGTCCGATTTCAGCCTAAGTTAATTTAAGATATTTTAAATAATGAAGTAATTAATTCCACTTTACGACGATACTTTTAAATATCGTTTGTTTTCACCATGTGTGATCATTTTATTCTTTGCACAGGCTACAGGACCTTCAATTGCGTTTCAATAATATTGCAGTCTTTTTGAAATACTTTCAGTCCTTGAAGTGAAACCTATTCAGTTATATTTGAAAAGAACGTGGTGAACGTTAGAAAAAAATCCCGATCGCCGGACTAGCCACAGAGGCTTTATTTGGTGAGCTATGCGCTGCTCTAAACAAAACCTTTAAAATTATGAACGTAAAGTGGTTTTGTAATCAAATGTAAAAGTTATGAGTCTTAACATGACGTTTATCTAGCTATACCATTTTACCCAAATGGCATCTATAGCTTTTTAGCACTGCTTTTAGTTCCTCTATATATTTTATAGAAATAATATGGAATTTTTAATATTTACCATATAACTTTTTTATGCAAGTTATCTAAAAAAAATGGTAAATACAAAAGCTATAGAATGTTTTCTATCGAAATAAACGTGGATGATCATAAAAAAATAAAATCCACCGGCAACTATAGTTGATTAGGTAAATATATTTACCTATTATTTACCACATTTAAGATACATTAGGTATCTTTGCACTTACATAAAGTACAATTGTAAGTTCTGTTAATTAAACATTTTTTTTTAATCTAATAAAGTTAAATTTTTACCCTATCTGTTCGTTATACATACATATCGACTCCCCCGTCGGCTTTCATTAATATTTGATCTCTCCGATATTATTCCGTCTAAATGCGAAATGCTCACATAAAAAAAAGTAAAGGACTATTTTAACTAACTCATTCATATCTAATATATACATATGTACTAGGTATGTATTATACTTGTAATGTAATGTACAGTTTTGTTTAATAAATTTGTTTACATTTTGTATACGATTATGCACATATTGTCCCCTGTGCTGTTGAGATGAGCTAGTAACACTGAGAACTCTTTATTAAGGGGCACCTCCCAATAATGACCAATTCATGCCCCCGGTACATGAACATGGTATATTGTTAGTGAGAAGTTTCACTGTATAACTATATTAAGAAATCAGTTGAACTCAGAGCCCTCACAAATAATATTTCTCTTTTTACAAGAAAACATGGTATTATTTTAATAATTTATATTGACGTTAACTTTTCACATTAAAAATAAATTCAACAAAACAACACTTGGAATGATATAGTGTAACAATAATTAAATAATTTTGAAATATACATTTTAAAATGAAGATCAAACACATATAGTATATGCTAGTTAACATACAAGGTTTATGACAAATTTTGTCAAATATTGGTCGAGTTGGTATTTAATGAATACTACAGCCATAGACAGTTAAGGAGGCTTTATCGCGCAGTTTAGGGCTTCCACAGCAATTGAAATGTTATGTTTTTTATAAACTCATCAGTTTTCAATCATCATAGTCACTATGGTACTATGTACTATGTACTATGTCACTATGTACTTTTGACAAAAATATAAAATTATGACTTAACAAAATTTATCATAGACCCTGTAGAATACTTTCTATGTAAGGTTAAATAGACATGAAAAAATTACAATAGTAAATCTAGAAACTTTTTATACTTCATTATTTTACTTGGCCTAAGGCGTTGTAAAAATATTTTCTTAGCACAGTCCATACAAGATTGTTTTAAAAAAATACACGCACTTCACATATGACTATTCCTCAACTTTTTGGTTGCTGCATATTAAATACATATTTGTAGTTATACAATTGTACTGTATGTACAGTGTCATCTATTAGATGTTATGACTACAAAAAAAAAATGTTTCATAGAATAATTCAACATAATAGCTGGTTTAACTTTTAAGCTGGCTTAAGTTGGCATAAAGCCAACTTCAAAGAGAAATTTCTGTTTAAAAACAGGTGGTTAAAGGTTACTTTCCACATATACTATCATGCTCAAATCATAAACACTGTGGTAGGTGCAGTCACAACATGACAGCACTAATGAAAATAAACATAGACTTTACCCATTAAAAAATATGAAAAAAGTTCTCTTGAAAATCTTTAGCAAATGACAATTGAAGCACACAGGAGTGTAAGTGGAAAGTAGCCTTTAAATGGTCAACTTGATTACACCATGTACGAAAAACACTGATAACACTGCTTGGGACTTCTTCTACAATTTGAAAGGTTTAGGTATACAAAGTGTACCTTTTTTAATTTAATACTTTATAAATAAACATGTCAGAATAGTGTAGTTCGTATTTGTATCACCTCAAGCCTAAAGGTATTAATTTTAGGCAGCGATATTAAAATAACAATTATTTTTTTATTAATATTAGACACTTACCCCCAATAAAATGAGAAATAAATATTACTATACTTCATTACAATGAGAATTTAAGACGAATATTTTTAATGAATGTAGAAAAATTCCATTCACGTTGCTAAACTAATGATATAATAAAACACTCCGAATTAAGTCAACTTTTAATTTGCTACTACAATTCTTAGTACCCTCTTTAATTATTTACATACAAATAAAATCACCTACGTCTTCATTGAACTATATGGATAAGGCTTCTTCTCAGTGAAAAAGTTCTTTAAAATTAGTACTTGAGAAACACTGATTGTTACAATAGCTAATGTTTCCAGCACTGACCACCACAGGATACGTTCATTCAGTTCTTCTGCTCTTTTCCTACCTTGCGCCTCACGCAACCGATGATGGGTCTGATAATCGAGTATGGTGTTCAGAGCAGAATGGATGTCCTGAGCTGCGGACTCCAGCTAAAGAAAAAACATATTGAACTAAATGATAACTTTGTAAATTGTAATTACATTTGTAACAAATTTTGACCTTGCCTAGCTCAACTAACTTTCAAACTAAGAATTATCTACAGAGTGCTGGTTAATGCCCTAATATAATTGAAATATTTTATTTCTAAGCATTGAACGATTAATGAACTAATAATATAACTAGATGATTAGTAAAATGTTTTTGAGAACATGACAAGACGAGTTGACTTATCTGAATCTGTAGTAAACAAAATATAGTGATATGAGCACTATCAATATTTTTTAGATTGAGTGTTATATTTAAGTAAATATGTAAGAAATATTATATTACAAAAAACCACACCTATTAAAAGATTTTATGACCACTCATTTAGTATTTAAGATACTAATAAAAAATGTGTCTAAAGAGAATATATTTCTATAACCTGTGTAAGTACGGTCACTTGCTCTCCGATGCCTGGGAGAGGCTGCTCGTCTCCCACTTGGAAGTCCATATACACAAGTTTGTGTGAGAACGTAGAAAATTCATTGCTGAAGCAAACTTTATAGATTCCATCTATTGCAGCAATAAATGTATGAGAATCGAATTGAGTCTTAACTTGTTTGTATAATACATTTCCTTTGGGATCTTCTAAAGAGACGTCCACGTCATACTGGCCACCGGTTACAACCTGTAATATTCGAAATATAGCAATCAAAAATAAATATAGTTTTATAACATACAAATGTGAAGTCAACAATTAAGTTAAAACCATTGCAATCATTATAATTACATTGCCCTTGTGCTTAAAGCACAAAATGAGATAAAATAAAAGTACCTAATACTTTGTAACCAATTAAATGAAACACAAAATACATGTATTGTTTTTACAAGCTATTTTCTACCAGGTTCTGCATGGGGATTAATTCATATGCAGTTAGAGTTTAGACTGTCAACAACAAATATTTTGTTGTTTTAAAATAAACCAATACTACGCAATTCCATTAGGATCAGATTATTCGGAAACTGAAAAGCTTCTAATACTACCTAAATTCTAATATCGAATGGGTACTTATTAAATGATTTTTTACGACTATCATCAATACCATTTGGTCAGAAATTTTTGAACGTGGCGATAACTTTACTGACAAAACTTAAACGTAATGTATATTACAAAGTCCTATTCTCATCTCAATAATTTGAGGTTATGTATTGTTTTCTACTTCACCTGGAATTCTAAAGTACAAGTCGTGTTCTTCTTGATCTCTTCGTGGAAGCATTCCTTAGCGCTATCGGGAAGTTCAAAAGTCAATTCTGTAGATAAACATTTCTCTATTAAACTGAACAAAACTAAAAATAACCAATGCAATTCCATTTTCAGTAATACACTCGTTTTGACCACAACGATCACAGTAAGTTCACAATAAATAAAATATACACATCATCGGGAAAAATAAGGTTTGAGAGTACCATCAGAACAATTTTCGAAAAATTTTAGTGACGTTTCTAACCTACGTTACATTGAATGATGTGGAAGAACCACTTCTTCTTCTCTTAAATTGTCACATTTATAAATTTGTCACAGATATGACAAACATATTGTACTAAGTACAAAACCAAATTGAGAAGTTAAAATAAAACCATTTAAGGATAGAATTCGACAAAAATGTATCATCAGTTTACAGTGTATGCGGTTCTAGTAAGCCTATTGCAAAGGAAATTATGAACTTGTTGGGCATAGTCCTGTGAGCAGGCATGTGTTCTCTAACAACGTAGTCTATGCCTTCCATGTTTTATGAACACGATTTCCCAACATTTAACTCACTATCCTATATGTTTTATGTCGCTATCTTTACCCAGTAAATTGGCGCCATAACCTAAAAGGTCAAAAACTTTATGAGCGTCTGAACCTCTTTTTAGTGTAGTCATTCGTAGCCTTCGCCTTTTCGAGTTCAAGATGACTAACCTAAGGGAGATTGTTAACGGCAGTAATTTACCCGGTTTCGTCGGCAAAAACGTGAGCCTAATTGGCCATGTTGAAGACAAGGCGTCGAATGGCATGAGTTTCAATCTGCGGACGACCGATAACCTACTTATAAAAGTTACGCTTAAAAGCCCTGTGGCTCAACCGCTAGAAGGGTACGTTGAAGTACATGGTATTGCTAATAAACAAGGAATAACAGCCGATGAGTTTATAGTATTCTCAAACGAAACATTTGATGCCAAAGGGTACAATAAATTGTGTACATTTTTGCATACTGTACAAAATTTGTGGAAAACTTCCTAAGTTTGGAAGAATATTACATTAATATCTTGGTTTATTATAAAAATGCGATATTAACATATTTTGATACCTCTTTTGTTCTACATGCATTGATGTTGAATTATGTTCTGTAGCGGATTATGTTATGAATTAGGTTGTTATTTTAAAATATAGTCTTCAAGTATGCTTGCTATTTTTATTTTGATAAGCCTTTCAAATTATAAAATATTGTCACGGCCACATGAGGTAGGGGGTTGGTAGACACAGGGGGTAGAACTTGCTGTGAATAAAACAAATGCTTGAAAGGTAAAAGAAGAAAAGATTTTATTCTCGCTCGAGGGCGGAGAACCTACAAGTTGGGGTACTAAAAAAGATACAAATGAAAAAAGAGATTCGGGCACAGCGAATCCTAAGGGGTGGAACGTGAGAGGCGAGGGTAATAAAGAGCTATGGTATGACCTTCAGATTTCAATGGGGCGAGGCGAGTCAGAGAGCATCTTTTGGGCAGTAGATTTTTCTCGGTCTCCGCCGGCAGAGTATCTTCTCAAGCTGGCCACTGTCTGACTGTGACCGTCTGGCCGACCATCTCTCGCCTATCTTCTTTCTATTTATATTCGTATTTGTTTTGTTTTCTCCGCACTTGTTGGTATAAGGTATGTCGTTTATCAAAGCATTTCGCACCTTGGTAGTCAGCGCGTTTATAAAAGTTTACATAGCCTCACATTGGCCGGGCTGTGGTCCAGTTTCTTATTTTATTAAGAGTTGTGAAAATGGTGGCCATGATAATATTTACCGTCATGCTAGCTATTGGGTATACCCTTGCATAGGTATTCCAACCCGTTTTTGTCAATTTGTA
This sequence comes from Cryptocephalus primarius, assembly GCA_963576515.1. Lineage (NCBI taxonomy): Eukaryota > Metazoa > Arthropoda > Insecta > Coleoptera > Chrysomelidae > Cryptocephalus > Cryptocephalus primarius. The sequence goes on from OY754937.1 coordinate 3,348,613, forward strand.
GTTGAGAATATTAATGCATCTATAACTAACTGGTGAACAGTGGATTATATATTTGTATATAAGGTTATGAATAGAAAAGGATTAAAACTGTTATTAGAATTTAAGTAGGGGTATGTTTGTACTTATATTAGTCTAATTATTACCCCAATCTATCACTCTAAAATTTATGTTGTTTTTGCAGCAATATTGAATTTCTGAAACACTAAAATTTTTTCTAGAAAAAATAAACAATTTTAATAAAGTCCAGTGAAGTGTAAAGGATGAAAATTGTCCAGATACAACATATTAAATTATGTTTGAGCTAAATACTTAACGGGCCTTTACTACATTACCACCTTCGCCAAAAGTAGAACTAAACGTATTTAAATACTTTGATAAAGAAGCATTTCATTTAAAAATGGAACCACTTATTGCAAGAGAAAAGCAAATATAATAATTCCAACAATTTATTTCTACTCATTACATTTGTCATCATCTTCATTATCTACACTGATTTTTAGATTTCTCGCCCATACTGGTGGTAAAGTACCAAACGTTATATATCCTGTATGACCTGGTAGAGAAGCTGGTGGTACCGCTGATATAGTTTTAATAAGTTCTCTTTCTTTCTTCTTTTCTTCCTCTCCATTTTTTTCCACTTTAACAAAATTTAAATCCATAACAGGTATAGAACGTTGCTGAACACCATATTGTGTCCGAAGAACTTCTGTTGTATGGATGTCCTGAAAACTAAGATTATTTAGTATCATACATGTTTTCTGCACTTGCTCAATACATGGTGAGAATGAGCATATCCTTCCACCTGACGATTTGATTGATTTAATAGCATGGGGTACTGCAAGCCAAGGATGGGGTAAATCCAAAAATACTGCGTCAGCTTTGTCATTTAGTTCTTCGCTGAAGCCGTCTTCACAAATGTCCCTATGATTCACAGTAACGTAACTGCTCAAACCATGGCTTTTAAATTCTTCCATAGCTGTCTGTGCTCGAATCTCGTGAAAATCAAATGTATATAAATGACCATGTGGTTTTATTGCTCTGATTATTGCATGGGATAAGGAACCACTACCTGTGCCACTTTCTATAACAAAACACCCAGGCTTCAGATCTAATTGTAGAAGAATCATGCTTACATCTGGAGTGTAAATAATTTGCGTCCGATGTGGTAAAGTTATTGTCCATAGCTCAGGCGTTGGCTGTAAAGCGTACGCCCAACCCTTGCTGAGGGAGACCTTGGCACCAAACTTTTTTCCAATTAAATCCACACATTTTATCGCACCATAGGGAGTCTGGAACACGTTGTCCACTAGGTTGCCTTTTTTGTTTAAAATTTTAGCTTCTGCTTTAACAGGGTATATTTGGTTTACTGTAAGATAGAGAACCACCGTGTCGCCTTCTTTTATTTCTGCCTTATATCCGTCAAAACTCATTTTGAGTTTTACATGAAGCAAACTAGAGGCTGTTATTTTTGAGGTTAAACTCCAGAAGGAACTTATTGCGGTTTGTAATCTTCTTCGTTCCCCCGGTGCGAGAGAGCGAAATGATGTATGCAGGAGTCGTCTCTTTTTCTAATGGGCTACCACGTGATCTCTCCCCACATGTACCTAAACAGAAGGTAGTCAAGTTCCGCCCATTAGAAAGAAAGACAAACACTGTCTATGTCGTTTCTGCCCCTCTCGCAAAGGGAGAAAGGAGCGAACCTATATGTTTTGTGGAATGGAGACGGTAGCTGACAAACCGTCTAGCAGTTATAGCAATACTAATAAGTCTATTGGAATATCCAAACACAGGTTCTAGAAAACCTGTGATGATGATGATATTGAAATATAAAAAAAGTTACTATACAACTGATTAACTTCAATTATTAGGAATGTACACTAACACTTAAAAATATAAATCTACAATTCAAGTTATAAAAGTTGTGGCTTTAAGTCAATACTTTCATATTCTTATTTTAGTGTTTTACGTAATTATATATTGATTTAGTGAAATCATCAAAGGGGGAGTTTGATGCAATTCCTTGTCAGTTAATTCTATTCTGTAAAGTGAGAGAATGCTCACACAGAGAGAATATAAGAGATTAATACCTGAAAGAAAATATTCAGAATGCCCTAAATGTCCCGACTGCCTGGAAACTTGGAAATTTCATGGACTGCCATGCAAACTTTGGGTTTGCACTCCCAAATAAACTCGGAAAAATCTAACAACCCCGAATTTCCCCTTCCGAGGGAATGAAGAATAGCCTGTAATTTATTTTTGTCGATTTTATTTTAAGTATACTTTTCGAGCAGTTAAAAAGTTTTTACACTTTTTGTCATTATACCTTAGGCCCCAAGTGACACAAAAAAATTAAGAACCACGAATTTCTACTCTTTTCGAAGAGGTAGAAAAGAAGATAAAATTTATTTAACAGTGTTTGAATAATTTTGCTTGCAGTTGCTTGCTTAATTTTGTTGTTGTTTGGTAAAAAAAGTCTGTATGATATCTTATAAAACTGTTTTATTATAGTTCGATAATTATGTACCTCGTTTAATTTTAAAATAGAGCCTTATAACTATTCTTAATAAAACTTTTTTATGATTGTTGTATACTGAGAATTCTTAAGTTTTTAATTTTTTATTAAAAATGCTTATGCAATTACCATATAGAAGTTGCAGATGCCATTATGAAATAAGTTAATGAACTAAAGTTATATGCCTGCGCCGTTTTTGTTTTCAAAAATTTTAGCGACACCATTGCTTTTTAAGATGAGTTTTATAAAAGTTTTTGAAACACCGATAAAACAAAAAATTGTTAGTTGCATGGGTTGTAATGCTTGTAGCGGCAACCAAGTGCTGGGGTTCTTTGGTTATTTGTTGTCAGAAAAAAGTGAGACTTATATAGCCCAAAGTCGAATATTCTTCTCTATAGTATTCATGATAATTAAATTAAAATATTTTTCTTTATGCCTATAGTTAGGAAAAAAAGGTAGGAAAGGGCGGCAATATCTGTTTTGCGGCCAAAGTTTTAAAGCGGCTAACGGTGCCCCTGGTTTCTTTTGGCGATTAAAAACATCGAAACATGTGCTACACGAGGTTCTATCTAACATCTGCGGTATTTTTTTCAATGTTGCGTTTTTAAATCTTTTGACAACAGGTGTTCAACCTTTGGATCGATGAAGTAACCAAGGGTTTCAATACAAACAATATTAGTCCATTCTTTTGTAAAATATTTATAGTTTGGAAATTGAAATGGATCCCTTGTATTTAGCACTAAGTTTATATAAAAGACGGAAATATGATAAATGCGTAGACATTTGTACGGAGATTCTGGAGAAACAACCTCTAGATCAAGCCTCGTGGTATCTCAAGATGAGAGCTTTAACTCAGAGAATTTACGTCGATGACATAGAAAGCGAGGAATTTCCCGAATCTGATTTTTTTGACGAAAATGCGGTTGCTACAGCTCCACGACCTGGTACTTCTATAAAAACCTCCGTGCCTCTCGCTACAACAGCTTTAGGGTAAAGTTATGATAAGGCATCCACATTGGTATGAAACTCAAGTACTATTTGTTGTAAGGTCTAGGCCTAGAACTACCACCGGCCGTCCGATCTCAGGGATGGCACGACCAGGAAGCCAAGCTCGACCAGGTTCAGCTCTGGATCGTTTAAAGACTGCAAGACCTTTAACTGGACAATCAGCTAGGGCTGTTAGGCTAGGTACTGCAGCAATGTTATCTCAAAAGGATGGTCCCTTCATTCAAGTATCCAGGTAAGATAAACGTTTATTATCTTCAGGATATAGTTTTCGAGCTTCAGTCATGAATAGTATTTTGTGCAAATCATCTTACTCTTCTGCAAAATTACTAATTTCTCCCTACTGAATAGTTGATTTATGACTTTTTAAACATTCTGCATTTGCTCATTTAATTGCATTTTAAATATGTCAAAACTTTTCAAGTATGAAAAGCACAGGATGATCTTCTGGTGACAATTTTATCCAATCATATTTTCAGGTTGAACATACCCAAATATGCCAAAAATGAAACGTTATCCAAATCGTTATTCGAGTACCTGTTTTATCATGAAGGTGATGTCAGAAACTCTATGGAGCTAGCTGTACAAGCCACCCAACACTACGAATTCAAAGATTGGTGGTGGAAAGTCCAGTTGGCAAAATGCTACATCGCTCTGAATTTAATCAGGGAGGCCGAGCAACAACTCAGGAGCGCTCTAAAACAGCATCATCATGTCGAGACGTTCGTCAGGTTAACTAGAATTTATCTGAGACTAGGTAGGCTAAAATGCAAATGGTCACAAAATTTTATTCCAAAGTATGACATTGTAGATCAACCTTTATCAGCAATTGATGTCTGCAAATCTGGGTTAGAAATATTTCAAAAAGACGTAACATTGTTAATTGAATTAGGAAGGTTGTATGAAGCTCTTAATGAAACTGCACTATCAGTTAAACATTATCGAAGCGTTATGGTGGAAGACGCAATGAACAGTGAAGCCATAGCTTGCGTTGGAATGTATCACTTTTATCAAAATCAACCAGAACTAGCATTGAAATATTACAGGTAAACTTCCGAAACAGTAACTTCCCGTTTTATCATGAAATTGTTTCAAATTAAGCATCGCTTATACACAATAATGGAAACAGTTTTATGTATTAAATGGCTACCCATTGCCATGGTAAATTAAGTACAGCTTATTTTTTCAAATCACTTATTTTAACAGATATTTGTGTTTCGTTTGTCTCACAATACACACTTCAGATATACTAAAATTTTTTGCCGATATTTTTCAGGCGAGTACTTGCTATGGGGGCCCATTCTGCGGAACTTTACAGTAACCTAGGACTGTGCTGCTTATATTCTCAACAGTTAGACCTCACATTGGCATGCTTTCAACGAGCTTTAGATCTTGCAACTGATCCGTTGGTCAGAGCTGAAGTTTGGTATAATCTTTCTCATGTAGCAATTGTAAGTAGCAAGATCGAAATTTGCATTAATTCAGTAGTAACTGTAATTCCAATAGGCTTCAGGAGATGTTCAGTTAGCAATGCAATGCCTGGATTTGTGTTTAAGTTGTGATAATTCGTATGGATCAGCTTTAAACAATTTAGCAGTATTACATTACAAAACTGGAAAAATTAATCTGGCCAAGGCTTACTTAACAGCTGCTACAACTGCTGATCCTAGTTTGGAGGAGGCAAAAATGAATTTGGAAAAAATTCAAAATGAATGACTCCATTCATTTTTAATGTAAATAATGATTGTCAATATATCAAATACATATTTAAAATAGGTAATTGTTTTAAAAATATTAATGCAATATAAGATGTACATATTTACCATGTTACCTACTCTTTATTTTTTTAGATATTAGACATAATAATCTTTAGTTGGTAGAAAGGGGCAGAAATAACCAAAATAATTAGTACAGGATTTTAAGGAAGTGGTTTTAAATCATTACAAGTTACAGTACTTTGATCAATCTTTGTTTTCGTCTACTGTGATTCAAATCATATTATTTTTTTGTATTACATAGTTTTCATCTTTTTATTATCTTCTACCAGAGAATGTGTTCTTCTCACATGTCGCTTTAGTTCAGTTGAATCATAATATCCTTTTTGGCAAATCTTACAAGCAAATGACCTTTCTCTGGTGTGATTTCTAATTATGTGCCTTTTCATAGCACTTGAATTACTAAAACCTTTATTACAGTAAGAACATACAAATGGTGTCTCTCCAGTATGTATCCTTGTGTGAACCTTTAAACTACCACTAGCTGTAAATGATTTTCCACAAATTGTGCATAGAAAAGGTCTTTTGCCAGTGTGACCATTAATATGCATTTTATCATGAATGCATTGTTTGAAAGACTTCTTGCAGATATTGCACTCGATATTATATTTTTTTAATGTGCCATGAGTGGAGATGTGAACATCTAGAGTTCCTTTTGAGGCATACTGCTTTCCGCAATGTTGGCACTGGAAGAGTTTTCGATCATCGTGAAGTAGTAAATGTCGCTTCAAATCGCCATCTTGTACAAAACTTTTCTGACAAATTTTACAAGTAAAAGGTCTTTCACCTGAAAGAAATAACTTATTTAACTGAAAACGGAATGTACAGTGTAAACCCACCTGTGTGAGTTCTGATGTGCCTCAAAAGATGAGAATTCTTTTGAAAGATTTTGCTGCAAAAGGCACATACAAACTTTTTTCTTTCAATAGTGTGTATTCGCAAGTGAGTCCCAAAGCCATGTTTGTTGAATACCTTATTGCAAAATTTACATATTCTTTGGTCTGCCTTTTTAATGTTATCTATAAGTGGTTTCTCAAAATTTTCAGTTTCATTGTCGATTTGAGCATTGAAGTCATAATGCTTTAACTCTTTGTGTTTTTTCATACTTGAAGAACTGTGATAACCTTTATTACAGATATTACAGATATATGGAGTTTCCCCTAAAAAAGAATTTATAAATATGGCATATGTGAATACTTTTAAGTAATTTAATGTATTCAAGTCAGTTTCATCCTTGAAGAGACTGATATGAATGTTTTCATAGGCCCCATATGTTTTGTAGGTAATTTGTTACATTACCTGTATGTAATCTTGTATGAACAGTAAGACTTCCAACATAAGGAAACTGTTTCCCACAGTATGGGCAAGAGTAGGGCCTCTCGCCAGTGTGCGTTTTCATATGGGCGTTCAAAGCCGACTGTGAGGTGAGAATCCTGTCACACCGAGTACAATTAAAATTACTTGATATCTTATATTCTTCAATCTGGTCCCTTTGATTATGAGCCTTTCTATGCTTATTTCTGCTATATAGACTTTTGAAGACTCTCCCACAAATATCACAATTATAACGTCTAATGGTGTCATGTCCTTTTTTATGCCTTAAGCTTTTTTTGTGTTTAAATTTCAAACAGCAATTAACTGGTCTTAATTTCATATGCCTTTTGGAGTGAAATAATAAATTTTTCTTCAATTTAAATGATTTGCCACATTTATTGCATAAAAATTTGGACTCTTTTGGTATTGTCAGTGGAAGTGCAGAAATTGTTTCACATTTTATTTTACTCAAAGGTTCATTATCTGAAAAATCACTATTGACACCATCATTTAAATCAACAATGAACTTTTCATCAAATTCTTGTGAAGTAAGTGTTAAGAGAGAATGGTTAGTTTTACATTTTTCGACAAATTCGTCAATGGCCTCCAAATAATTCATGCAAATTTGGCACAACTTATCCGGTAAGTTATCATTCTCCTCAATCTGGAAAAAAATTATATAGGTATAACTATGTAGGGCACAAATATGGAAATATTGTTAAGTGGCTGAAACTACAGTTTTGAAATATAAAGGGTATTTGTCTAAATTTGTACCATGCAGCACTCATCATAAAATGAAATTGTACCTGCAACTGATCTGCAAATAATGCTCGAACTATTTACATTGTGGAAGGCAATGATTTTATTATTGGTTGGGGCAAGGTTCAGCATGTACATATTTTCTACATTAAGATTAGAAATTTTTATACTAAATTTTATTATGTCAACATAAAGTGTACTTAAAATACAGATGATTTATAAATTATCATTAGATTTTATAGGCAATAATTTACCTTAATATTAGTTAAGTTGAAGAATATCTTTGAAACTTTTAATGGTATTGCTAAAAGAGGGTCATAAGTAAGTAGACAAACTCTGCATATTTTTTTAAAATCTCTTGAGAAAAGTTTATGGTCCATTTTCAAATAAACTTGTTTCTAAAAATAAGAAATAACATAACCAAATCTGCTTTGTCTACCTTACATAGCACAGAACTTCCCTTAAAAGTATTTCTCTATGCACAGAACTAACAAGCCAATCCATAAAACACGGCAACTGCCAAGGACACAAATTTTATGGAAATGGATCATAGCTGAATATTATAATCTAGTTAATTTAAAATTGGGAGAAAAATGAAATAAGTGGAAACTGAAAATAATTCATCCATTGTGTATAAGAAAGTATGACGAGTTCCAAATCAATTGTAAACAGTTCAGAACTTCATATTAGATAAACGTTGTGATAACATTGCTCCGTTTGCCTTTCTTTATCCAGGAGATTGAACAGGATATGTTAAACAGATCTGTAACAGTGACCAATGATTAATAATGAACAAATTCTTCTTTAATTTCACTGACACGCACACTTAATTATTATGTAATTATCACATATTTATTGCTCCCAGAGCGCATTTGTAAATCTCTATATGTTAAATTCATTTAGCGTATATGCTCATGTTCAGATTTTTTCCATTTACGTTTTGCCACTTTTACACAAAAATGTACAAATGACTTAGTTAGGAATTGTTTTGTAACCAACTAACAAGTTTATGTTTATTCAATTATTTAAAGCATGAGTATTCATCAGTCATTTTTATTTCAGCTTACCTTCATTCATAGCATTTTTAACCAAAATGACAGAAGTTTGGATTTAATGGTATATTTTTATATATGTATGAAGCAGTTAGTATACCTACATAGGTTATGTATAGACACAGACAAAAGAAGGATTCATACAATTCTGAACATCAATTATTGAATAAATATTTTTTTTATAAGAACCTCATATCTTTGGCAAGAAAAAAGTAAAATAATTACAATTATAGCTAAAATATAATTACACAATTTTGATAAATGCATGCACTAAAGATATATTTTTATATGTGAGCACAATTCGATATCAGTTTAGAATAATTTCGTTGAGATCAAACTATTTGAACTAACATCAATACCATTTCAAATTTAGATGGTAACTTTTTAGTTGCCTCTTACTTTGTAGCTACTAACAAAAGGATTCTAATAAAAGTGACATTAAAAATCCTTTTCAATCAACTTGACACTGTAGAATGAACTGTACTTTCACCAGTCAAAGTGTCTGTTAAATAAGTAACTTTCAAATTTTTAGCTACATGCTGCTTTTCTATCACACTATTTATTGTCCAAGGTATCACACGTATTCCTTTTTTCCGCCACATCAAAACTGCTTCGCTTTAAAAAGAAAACTATAAGATAACAAAAATATTATTGGTGTATTGTGTAGCTTACCCGCTTAGGCAATCTTTGTGTAACAGGATAATAGGCAATCCTAAAAAGAAGTAGGTTATTCTAGGCAAAGCCCAAGCATGGATAACATCGCAAAACTGAAGAAAGTAGTGATGATACCACGTTTTAGCTCTACGGGTGCCTTTACCTTCAGGGTATTTAAAGGAATCATTTGCGAAACAGTGAGGCCTCCACGCCATTGTGCATACAATTTTAGGATTACCCCTTCTTATCTTAAAGTAACACAAAATTAAAATTTTGATTAATGAAATGTATAAATTACTTACCATGTATATGATATTAGGATAGAATGATGTAACTATTGCTTTAGATAACAAATCAGGATATGTATCAAAAATGTTATGAATCACTGGTACCATCTAAAATTACAGAGAAATTGGTTTGATATTGAAAAATAGACATTTTTAAAATAAAATGCAAAAAATGAACAATTTACCTTCATGTTATTGTCTTTGACGTCAATGAACATTCTTTGACCACACCCTAATATTTGCTTTACGGCTTCATCTAAAGTGGGGATGTTAGTATTACGATATCTTTCCCTGTTAAAATAAAAAGCGGGGTTTTAGACTAGAAGTTAGTTCCCAATGTCAGCCAAATTGAATCAAATAATGTATCAACAACCAAGTTTGTAATTAGCTGTGAAAAAGGTAAAAAACAATTAAAAACAAATTAAATCCAAACCATCCCTTCAGCAAATTTCTCCCTAATTAGTTCAGCAATGTTAAGATTTCGACTTTATAATGATGAATACAAAATGCTGAGATGGGCAAAAAAATGGTACGTACTTGAAAGGGTGCTTTTCAGATATATCAATGTTTTGGAGTTCAGCCCACGTAGAGTCATTAACGACTAAATTTGAGTTGGCCATTCTTTCGAGGGTTCTATCATGGAAGATAATAGGCACTTCATCTTTTGTGAGTGTGACATCAAACTCTATGGCATCACAACCTTTTTCATGGCACTAGAATTATACATAGAGATATAGAATAAACTAGTTTTTTCAAGATATTGTAGAATTAATTTCTAAAGGCAAGGAATTGTATGGTCAGTTTTCATTATTCATTAGAAGAAAGTTTGAGAATAATAAGGTGTTGTACATGGATTAGGTAATGATTTAATTCATGTTGAAAAATTTAAACACTGGATCAGATAAGATATCTTTGTTTAAAATTCTGAAGTATCTATTTGAAAAACATCACCGTATAACTGCCAAGTGATATTAACTGCATAGTTAACTAAATACATATATCTAAATCTTTGACCAGTATAAAAATGTTCTGGACTAAAATTGCGTTGTTCCTTTATATGAAGCCAGTCTTCATAAAGATAACACAAGTTGTTTTCAAATTATGATAGTTGGGTTATCTGGTTGATAAATCCTCACAGATGAATTTTTTCGCTTTTCAATAAAACAGATGTATATAATAAAAGTATGTGCTATTTTATTACCATTTTGAACGCAGCAAGACTGTTCTCAGGGGCGTCCAGTCCGGCCCCTCGATGAGCCACCGTTTTCATCACAAAGCTGTCTTCGTTGTTCTCAAGATGTGGTTCCTTTCCAATGATCGCCTCAACTACTACAGTCTCTGGTACTGGAACTCTCAAAACATATATTAAAACTATTATCAGGCCAGTTAACAGTAGTGTGAATGGGAAAATACTCCAGAATATCTCTTTTAACAGTAACCAACTCCCGTAGGTAGCGTAAATGATTGTCAAAGCACTTGGAATTAAATTTAGAACCTGTCTGTACATTTTCCTTTTAACTTTTTTTTAACCTAAACAACATAGATAAGGGCGAAACAGCACAATGAACGACACATCCAAATCCAAACAATGACAAAACATATATATTACAGATGTTCACGAAACATCTATAGGGTGTGATTAGTGCGCAGAATCACGCGTAGTGTGCAATCTAGAACAAAACATACAGAACAATTCCGGCGGTCGAAGGTGGTCCTGTTCACTCCAATGTTCTTCGAAATCCGTTCGTAGGCGCCTTCTGAAGTGTTTCCGTTCTTAGCCGGGCAAATTGATCAGCCCGTTCGTTCCCTTCGATGCCACTATGCCCTGGCACCCATATCAGGAGAACCCTGTTTCGCTTAGCCAGCTCTTCTAAGATTCTACGACACTCTAGGGTAAGGTTGGATGAGGTTCTGCGACTCCAGAGCCTTTAGCGCCCCCTGACTATCAGAGCATATGTCTAGGGTCAGTTTACGGTAGCTCCTTGTAAGGTTCTCTTGTGCGCAAGCAAGGATCTGGAAGATCTCTGCCGGGAAAGTTGTGCAGGGTAATGTTTTAGATACCCGCCGCTTGACTCCTGCGACCCCTGCCCCGGAGCCTTGCTCTGTGTTTGACCCATCCGTGAACCAGATCAGTCCATGCTTCCTGACTATTTTCTCCGGAGTTTCCCAGTCTCCCTTTTTGTATATTACATATTATTATAATAGATATCATATAGATATTAGATATATATATAATAAGATATTATAATAGAATAAGTTCTCTCTTGAGCCTTCTGCACTTCGTTGTTCTCAACTATCGCAACAACGTGGGATCCTGAAGCAAAAGACAACTGCCCAGATAGCCAAATGCCGGCAGATCGTGTGCAGTTCCTGCTCTTCCGTCGGCAGAATCCACAAAACATATACCTTAGCAGAATTTGCCGGCAGATGGGCGGCAGCCTGTGACCAATTCTGCCGCTAATCTGTCGGTCAATTACCGCCACCTACCGTAGAATAGTAGACGTGCGTGATGTAGAAATAGGTATAACACCTTTATTGGTGGTTGCATATCTATTGATCGAGGTTTAAAACGAATTTATAAGCAGCATACAACCGGCAACGTTGTCGATTCGACGGCAGTCGAAATAGGTTCGATTTCGAGAGAATTTTACGTCCACATTGATTTTTTCGGTGTCGTTAAGAGGCTGTTACAGCAGGTCAAAAGTTTCTCCTGGGGGGCGTCGGGTTGGGGGGAGGTAAAAATAATAATGTGATGAGGCGTGGCCAAATCAGCGTTTAGTAGAATAGTTCTGCAGATTTCTGCTGTACATGTTATTATAACTAGTCCGCGCGAGATGGCACCAAGAGCATATGTCAACTTTCAGCGCTAAATTTTAAAAGGTAAAATAATATAAGGGTAAATAAAAAATTTTTTTGTGTACGATACCTTTCAAAAGCTCAAATTTTGTGTGACAATGATTATAATCCTGGGATATTCTAGCTCCTCATACCGTAGGATGTATTCCCTTTTTTATCGTGAAATGACGATCACTATGGATCAGTCAGTCACTAAAAAGCAAGAATACTTTTATACAATAAAATGTTCTTATTCATAAACGCATATTAACGTCAATGTGTTTACAACGGTAATGTGTTTCAACAAGATAACTATAGTTACCTCCATATTAAAAATACATGGAACAAAACACTGTAGTGACATCAGTGAAACACATTCTAAATACATTTTAAGTTAAAACCCACATTAACGTTAATACGCGTTTATGAATAAGACCATAAGATAGTAGGTTTTGAACTGACCGTTCTAATTCTACGGCATGGAAATCATATTGTAACACTTTTACATACACAAAGAGGTTTTACTCTCCCAAAATTATAGCAGTTTTTACACACACAGAGATTTTGTTCTACACTGATATCAATATTAACATTTTCAATTACATAAACAAAACAACTGTTTTTTATATAAACAGCAACGTATACACTACCGTTCCCCTACTACCGAACTACCGTTCGTTACACTACCCCTCCCCTTCTTTAGGGTCGCCCTCGACCCCCGGATGTTCTACTTCGACAGCACACCATGTCAGCGAAGGACGCGTCTTCCGAAATATTCATTCGAAGTCTTCCGTTGGAGAAAGTGCGTTAAAGAGTATGTGTCACAATGATAACTTAAAGATCACTTCCGTGGAGCATTGTGCACCTGCCTCAGCATCCGCTCGAACCCAAAGGAAACCACGGTAAAACTTGTGGGAAGGCAGTAGTGTATCTTCTCTTCTCCAAACGATGTTCCTCTTCGCAAATTCCGCTAAAGCTTGTCCACTGGGGCGAGTTGCCCCCTCCTTTTCACACGAAGTTCAGATTCGAAAATCCCCCAAGAACTTGTCCACTCAGATCCAGTTGTCCCTTCCTTTTCAGACCATATTCATTTTCAGTAATTCCGGCAGAGCTTGTTCATCGAGATCAGTCGTTTCCTCTCTTCTGACGATGTTCATCCTCGGAAATTTCGCCGGAACTTATCCACCGAGAGCCATTTGTCCTCTCCAGGCGATGTTCACCTCCGGGAATCTCGCCATAGATGATCTAAAAATCAAACAAAACACGCCAGTATCCTTGCCAAATCCATTTGCAAGTAAATTGCAAGTAAACGTGAAATTCTGTGCATGTGTATGTGTGTGATTAACTCCATTGAGCGGGTCGGACTGCAAATCCTGTACAAAAATTCATCAGCAGCAAATCGAAACCAAGCAGGCCAATCCTCTTTCTGACCATCAAAGACACCAGGGATGATCAATCCCAAACAATGCTCCAGGTAGAAGAGGGACCTGTCTCTTGAAATCCTCCGCTGCTCCTGCAGTTACTGAAATCCCAGCAACTGCTTCATGGCTCCAGACGCACAACCCAGTGGTCAACCATCACCAATTCTTGTACTAAAGATGAACAGCGCCCGTCTCCCAATACGAGTTACGAATGTGAGTGTAGCACTCAAACGGACCACGCGCGCCAGCCGCACGCAGTCAATCCATTCGAGTGTTTTCCTAAATCTAGACCTATTTAGGTTAACCTAAACCTTGGTGTTATAGTGGTGTGTATGTGTGTGATGGTACTTAGCTTCGGATTCTGTAGTGTTTCGAGTTGCGCCAGCTGTTTAACAACTCCACAACGCCGCACAAGTTGTACTTCTTGCCTCTCCGCTGCGTGTTATCGCCATTACTTCCGTACGCCATCTCAGGTCCACCAAACCTTTATCCGCTATTTCGGTTCACCAAATCCCGGACAGGCCCCCAATTGTAACACTTTTACATACACAAAGAGGTTTTACTCTCCCAAAATTATAGCAGGTTCTGTATGTCAAGCAGTGTATGTAAAAGTGTTACAATGTGTTATTTCTTCGTAAAATTGTCAAAGCCCCCCTTCTCTTGGTGGATTTCTGATGTCCATGTTTCTCGAATGCCTGGAATCAACTATTTCAGGAAGAACACATTTATAGAAAAATGTTTGCAGTTTATTCTCCATTTTGTCCTTCCAAAACTGTACATCTCGCTTTATCTGAAACAAATTTAGTAAGTGGTCAATTCAAAATGTATTAAACATGGATTGCGTACCTCTTCAACCAATATGCCTAATGGCGTCCACACAACAAAATAACACATACTTATGTCAGTTACTTGCAGCTGACCCTGCACTTGAAAATAATATTGATGGTTCCGGGCGCACTTGACCTGCTCCGCTGACCGAAATCCGCCTTAATTTTTCTGTTTAAAGTTACCATTAACAATGTTAGAGTGCTCCAAATGAAGTGAAACTTTATGAGAGTATTCAGCGGAGTTTCCTTTATACGCCTACCGAGTTTCATTTCATTGGCTCTTAAGATGACCGTTCCGGGAGCACTTGACGTGCTCCGCTGACCGAAATCCGCTTTAATTTTTCTGTTTAAAGTTACCATTAACAATGTTAGAGTGCTCCAAATGAAGAGAAAGTTTATGAGAGTATTCAGCGGAGTTTCCTTTGTTAATAATATGAGTTACATTATGATAATTCAAAATTTCAATAAACCACAGTAGGGAGAGACGCGACATGTCACGTAAATCTAAGTGCGATAATCGCACTTCAGTTCTCATATTTCAACGAATTTTGAAGTGATTTTTGAATTGTTTCATATTTTGGAAAGCTCAAAGATTCCCTTTGTTAATAATATGAGTTACATTATGATAATTCAAAATTTCAATAAACCACAGTAGGGAGAGACACGACATGTCACGTAAATCTATGATAATGGCATTTCAGTTCTCATATTTCAACGAATTTTGAAGTGATTTTTGAATTGTTTGATATTTTGGAAAGCTCAAAGATTCCCTTTGTTAATAATATGAGTTACATTATGATAATTCAAAATTTCAATAAACCACAGTAGGGAGAGACACGACATGTCACGTAAAATTTTATCAAATAAAACATAATAAAGTAATAAGCGTCTAGTTGGAAATATAGAAGCAAGTAAGATGCGAAACAAAAATTTTATATCAAAGAAACTATAAAGAAAGTTATATAAATAAAGATGTCCAGTATAATAAACGACATTTAAATGTATACACATAATATATGATAATGTAATGAAATACACATCAAACTGATAATAAGTAGAATTTTTATAACCCTATGTTTAATTACATATAACACTAAATTTTACAACTTTCGGTGAACTTACAATATGCACATATGTTTGCATTTCATATAACTAATAACTAGAGACAATAAAATAGAAATTTCAATACAATTTACAGCACTACAGGTCGAATGCTGATGCTTTTTTCATCGTCTCAGCCCGGGCTCTCTCTTTTGCAGCTTTTAATCTTTTCGTCACTCCCTGTTGAAGTTGTTTTTTCCGGATTGAACCAAATCGCTAGGAGAAGCTGTAAAATTGATAAAAAAAATGTGTATTATAATTAATAATCGTACCTATATTTATGTTATGTAAGAATAATATCTAATAGGTATAATTGAAGTGTCTGAAGTCAATCCTGTTGGTCTCCGGTCTCTGATCATCCTGTTGGTTATGGTGTCCCGTCCTGGTGCCTTCCTGGTGGGTAGGGTCCTGATGATTTCCTCCATTTCCTCCATCGTCGTGGGTTCCAGATCGTCGTCGCCTCTTCTTCTTCCAAGTTTCGCTGCCCTCCTGTCGATGTCCTCTTCGAAGTCGATGTCGTCCTCTGGGTCTACGTTCATCCTGAATTGGTCCTCCATGGTATCCGCGAATGCCTCCGTCTTGTCCTCATCCCTAAAACATAAATCAGATTTACTGTGAATCGCTCTCGTTGTTGTAGAATTTGTGTTCTTCTTCAGCCTCTTCATGATCCTCCAGTGTGCTCCAGTGTCCTCGTCCAGTCCTTCCAGAAATGCGTTCCACTTGCTGCTCCTATGTTCCGCTAGTTCTTCCTTGATTTCCCTGTTCTTCCTCTTGATGGTCCTCTTGATGTCCGTGTCGTAGTTAATCCTGTATCTTCTGTTGAGTCTGTTCCTTTCCCTGATCTTCTCCTTGATGGTCCTAGGTATGTCTCCTCTTCTGGTTGGCTCTTGAATTGTCCTGGTGTTCCTTCTCACGGCTTCCTTGATGTCCATGGTAATCTTCTCCGCTTCCTCATCGATTTGGTACTTGGTGTCCAGCGTTCCATTCGTCTCGCTTCCTGTAGGTGTTTCTTGTATTCTTCCCAGTCGATTGTCGTCCTGATGTTCGTCTCCTGTCGGTCCTCCCGTCTCCCTACTTGTAGCATCACTGGTTTGTGGTCCGATGATAGATTCTCCATGGTGTTCACGTCGTAGTCCAATCCCGTGTCCTGCATGATGTAGATGTTTAGTACGTCTCCTCGTCCGTTGCAGTGGTAGTGCGTTGGCTCCTCCGGTCCTTACATGCTTCTGAACGTTCTAAATGCATTTAAAGGCGTCTGCAGCATTCTAAACGCACCTTAACGCATCTGAATACATCAGCACGCTACTACGCCCCTCTTAACCCATCTGAATGCATATACAATCTTCTGTATGGTTCTGTAGGCATGGTCACTGGTTTCATGCTTCTGAACGCTCTAAACGCATTTAAAGGCGTCTGCAAGCGTTTTTAAGCTTCTCAACGCTCTTGACGCAGTTACGCTTCTAAACGGATCTGCAACGCATGTAGAAGCATTCAGATACGTGCAGATTCGTATGGAAGCGTATAAAAGCGCGTAAGAGGGGAATGTATGGGCGTGGGCCTATGCCTGTACGTCTACACACTTCTATGTGGAACTGAACTCATCATCAACTTTTACTGGTTTCTGTACACTTTTAAGCGCATTTAGACGCGTCTGCTCGCATTTTGGAGAAACCGAATACTTAAGAAACATTTATGAGTGTTAGTGGTGCGGCGAAGGAGTGGACGTGCGCTTGCGCGCCTGGGGGTTTACGCGCGTGTATTTGCGTATGTGCGCGCGTGTGTGTGGGAAAGGGGTGGGGCGTGCGCGTGCGACTGTGGGTGCACGTGTGCGACCGTTTGCGCTTGTGGGTGTATTGTGCGCATCTGTGTCAGCGTGAATAGTCATTAGGCCTTTAGGGTCTGTAGATGCGAGTATAGGCGTTCATAATGCGTAGAAGAGTGTAAATGTGCGCAGATGGGTGCAGATGCGTTTAGATGGGTTTTGAACGTTTTGAAGGGTCTGGATACTTCCAGAAGAGTGCAGGTGAACTTGAGAGTGTGGATATGCCGTTAGACTTAAATGCTCTAACAAGAATGAAGATGTATGTATATGTGTTCGGAGCGTGTAGATGGGTGTAGATTTACAAGTACACGCGGCAGCGCCCATCCGCAGGCGCGCGCGCCCGCACACACACACACACACACACACGCGCGCACACGCACACGCACAATATATATATGTATCGTGCTTAGCTCGATTTTAGTTAAGTGAGTTATTTTCTTAAAAAGCTTCTTTAAGGGTACAAGTTTATCAAGAAAAATCTCCGGGTACATCTTTACCACCTGAACAAGTTATTAGAGTTGGAAGGCAACGGTGTTCTGTTAGTGGTACAGAAAAACTGTTTCGTAATAAAAATATAGGTCATAATATCGCATACATTGAATATAATTGTGATGCTTTTTTAGGACAGAAAAAACGCGAGGAATGCGCCTGAAGGATTCACTAGAAATTAATTTTAAAACAATATGAAAAGTTAAAGGCATCGTAGGAAAAGCGAATTTTAGAAAATTTGCAGACATAGTAGAAAACAATGAAAGTTTTATGTTTATACAAAATATTTTCAAAATGTTGTGAGGTAATTCAGTAGATCTTTAAAATAATTTATCAAATAATTTATTACAAATCCGACATTCACCTATAACCTCTGTTGATGTAGGACGATCATTTTCTATATCTAAATACATGGTTAATGATAGAAAACATACTTTTCTTTTAGAGCATAAAAATAATATATTTCACAAAGAAGTTTTATACCAAATATACTGGTATATTTGAGACATGGTTGATAATAATTATTTGCGCCACCAAGGTACGGAATAATTTTTTTTGAAATCATCAAGTAATGATTGATAATTCAATAAACTGAAACAACACTTGCCTTGCTGTTTTTTTTTTATTAGAAATTAGGACAATTCATATTTTAATGGGCATAACCCTACACTTTTAAATAATAAAAGATTATTTTGCTTTCACCGTTATTCGAGAATTGTTACCACTTCATTCCCAATTTTAGAAATACAGTTAGTTTCCTTTGTAATAAATGCTTGTCTGTTGGCATTTCTACATCGCTTTATGCCTTTAATTATACTTTCACATATGAGAAACGTAGCTTCGAACAAACTAAGAAAGCTGATACCCAAAAATAAGTTGACTGTTCCTCCCAAAGATACTAAAAATGAAAATATATTATATTAGGCCGTGTACATAAAATAGAAAATGAAACTTTTACCTATAAGGTCACCGAATCCAAAAATAATATCCCTTCTGTATTTAGTAGTGGGATGTAGAAGACCCCATCTGAAACTGATTCTTTGTTCGAAATATCCACTGTCTTCCCTGAAATATTGATTACAATTCGAATTAACAAACATACGTGCACGTTTAATTTTCAGTTTCTCACCATTTAGTGAATTTTGGAATTTGTGGCAAATAAGTTATTAAATTACATGGTTCCGGACAACTACAACCGTACTTCAAAGGTGCTTGTGTTATCTTCTCGGAGAATTTCGCCAGACACAACAAACCATTAATGTCGCAAGTTTTTCCGGCTAAAAGTAAAAACAAATTTTAAGCCAAAGTTCAATTTTTTTCATTGATCGTATTTACCGAAAAAATGATAAAAGAACGGTTTGCAGCCGCACAACTCTAATGATAAGTGATATCTACACATCATATAGCACACGGTAGTACTATAGACAGAAATATCATCAGTTATTGGTTCATCCTCAAATCTACACTTTCTTTGAGATGGCGATAAATATTTGATATTATGTGATGCCACAGTTTCTATCATCTTGTAATTAATTTCCATTTCTTCACTGCGGCCAACTTCGATATAATGCTTTTGACCAATGTAGGCCACGTCCATGTATGAATGGATGTAGTACTGAAAGAAGGAACAACAGGCTAAATGATTTTACACAAACTTTTTAAAATATACAGTTCCAATATATTTGTTCTTAAAAACTTAGGATATTTTATTGGGTACTCACCCTTACTGAAAGGTTTGGATCAGAGTCGTATCGTGCATAACACAATCCATTGAGATAGTGACATTTTACTAACGTACTAGGATTTTTGTAGGTTTTATTTTTTGTTCTAGAATCCCTAAAATTGCAACAATTCTGTAAATATTCCACTTAATTTCTTTTATGTAATTGTATACTTAGTGGTAACTTTAGAGTTTACATTAAGGAACTATTGCTTAATATTTGATTTAATTATTAGTAGTAACGTTTATTAATTAATAATTAGTTAATATTAATAATTCATTAAATAATTACGTTTATCAAATTTGACCAATATCTGACATTTGAACTTACTTTACTGCAAAAAGTTTGGTAAACTTTGAATTGAATATAAAGCACACTCCAAGTTCTCCTAATATCAACTCCCAATCGACGGATAGCTTCCTTTCTACGGTGACTAGAGTACCGGAAAGATCAGGATGAACCTGAAAGATAATAATTCTCAAAATAGTTAACTAGTTGATAGGGCAGGACAGAATTTATGGAGGAGCAATAGGGGCAGAAGGCCCGAAGTGTCCACAGCAGGAGAGCTTCCATAGGATAAGGGCCTTCATAGAAGATGAGTCTCTAAAACTTATTCAATTTAACTGTAAATTAAAAAAAATGGGAAATTAGAAATCATGATCATTTAATTATCCATTATTTATTATCATCTCATCTATAATTTTGTATCTTGAATGAGACCACACTTCTAACTTAGTCTCTGTAGAACGCAGGACGAATAGAAAAGAAACTGTAGCTGACACTTTAAAATTGTATCTACAAACTTCTTCATTTTACTTTTTAACCCTTGTGTTGCCACCCAAAAAATCTCACGGCATCTGCCACCCGGGTACCCGGGTACCCCGCCCACAAAATTGTTGTTAAAAGTCCATTGTAACTCAAAATAACTATATTTACTTAATCAATATTTAATTATTCATATTCTAGGAAGGTATTTCTACTTGAACATAATAATTAAATTATGTACAGTAATCTTGGTAGTCCTAAAACAGGAATAAATATTGCGCAACTACGTCGTAAATTTCTCGTTTCCGAGACGGCCAGTTGTGTTAAACATGAAAGGAAGGAAAGAGGGTCTATATTTTTGTTCTTTTATATCTGAAGTATATTCGAGAACATTCTTCAATTAAGAACGCGCTGCCAATAACAAAGCTGCTCCGATTTCTGACATTTGGAAAATGCTGAACGAAAAGTTAGCAGCGATGTACAGATTAACGGAGCACATGACTATCGACGAGCAGCTCTTTCATTTTCGAGGAAGAACGAAGTTTACGCAGTTGTGCGACGCAAGTAATGCATATCCACTGAAAGGTATTTTCTACACTGGTAAAGAAGGAAATACTCGAGAAGTGAATTAAGGAAAACGAGTCGTAAAGGAGCTGGTTGCCGCTTACAAAGGATCTGGCCGAAATATCAGCATGGACAGATTTTTCACGACTTTACAGAAATTTTTACTAGATTACTAGAATTACTAGAAATTTTCCAGCATATCATATCCAGTTTTATGAACCTGATTACTGTACGTCCTTCCCTAATTAGATGATCTACGATCTCGTAGTTCTTTGTCAGGAAGAAAACCGCCACGTCCCTTCTGCTGTCTTTTATCCAGTTTGCCCCCTCGATTCGCTTCTTATTTGGCTCTCCTACGACCAAGATGTTAATGCTCAGTCGAATGGCTGTAGCATAAACTATATCCTGAGCTGTATAGGAAAGTCCAACATTGGCTTGCAGTATTTTGAAGCTTTTCATACTTAATTTAAATTGTTATTAGCGTCACTATAGTGCGCGTGTCTGTCGTTTAGAAGTAGCTTTGCTTTTTTTCTTATAAGCTTGTGATATTAGGGGCAAACAGTTTGCTCCGCCCTGTGGCCCTCTTTTTAACACAACAAAAGCTTTTATTAGTACAATCCTTCGCTTTGTGGTTTTTTTTACCAAGTTTGAGACAAATTTTTGTGTTATCTGCTCCATTGCATTCATTGGTACGATGCCCGAATTCCAGACAACGGTAGCACCTTAGAATGTTAACGCGTGTCCAGACTCGATATGGCAGCCTTCCTATTCTGACCGTTCCCTGTGCTACAATGTTATTTGCTCCCTCCCTTGACTGCTAGTGTGGCCGTTTGGTTGCCTCTTCGAGCTGGCCTACAGGAAAGAACCCTCACGTCGTCTTGAGCATCAACAGCATCCCCTATTTGTTGTATGTTCAGGTCGCCGTCAGTATCCATTACAAGTATAATGTCCTCATTTATTTTTATCTTCACTTGTGCGTTTTCGTCATTTTCAATGATCGTCTGTTTGAGCATCAATTTTCCCTCCTTGCACTTGTATCCTCACGTCGCCCAAGGTGTTCTTTTATAGTTTTCACTTTTACTACTATTTCGTCTATGTTGACATTATTTTTAATGATGCGTAGTGTGTCAGCCTATTGCTTGCCTTCTGACTTCATTATTACCATTTCTGTCCGTGCCCTTTTTGCCTTAGCGGTTGATCCTTTCCTTTCTCATCTGATTCGTACTTTTACATCCATGTTCCTAAAGACCCATTCCATGCACTTCCTGAGGTATTTTTTATGGAGTTCTCCCAGTATCACGACTTGAGTACATCTGACTCCATGGCTTTTAATTTCTTCGCATAATTTCTCAATACCCTCATAAAACATTCTAATGTTGCTTGTGCCCTCTGGGTTTATTGTGTACTGCAGTATATATTAAGTTTTGGGTCGTTTTTTCTTTCTCCCTTTAGTTAGGATGACTTCTGTATTTTCTCTTGAGTACTCAGTGCATCTCTCTTCCAACTTTTCTCCTAACAGACTTGTAATTTCAGGAAAATTACTCTTGAGGTCGCTTTCTGTCTTTGTTGTGAGCACTGCTTTTGGATTCACGATAAGGCCGATATTAACCTGGATTACTCAGGATCATACTTGGTATCATCATATTTATTGCTGAACGTGGATTAGCCTTTAGAAGATAGTAATGAAATTATTGGTTCACCGAGAAATTGAAAATTTTTAAGTGTACTAGAATTTCTAGCAGAGTATGAACCATTTCTCGCAACGTATATCAAATAACCTACAAACAACGACAGTTATTACCTTTCATCTACGATTTGTAAAGAACCAATGGATGCAATTCGTGAAAAAGTTCTCAGCGAAATATTTATAAGAATTAACAGTATTATTCTGTGTCAGTTTGTTCCACACCTGACAATGCCCATGTAGATCAACTGACCATCGCAGTTCCTTATATGGAAAATTGTATGCCAAAGGAATAATTTCAACAGGTTTACAGAACTGCGGTCATAGTAGTGATGCTATAGCTAATGTCCTCCTAAATTTTTAGAAGACCATGATATTCCTATACTCGATTGTCGGGACCCATATGATAACACTCCAAATACGAATGGCAAATATAAAAGGTTGCATACTTTGATTTGGGAGAAACACAAGTTATCGCTGTTTGTACCATGTTGGGATCATTCTCTAAATTTAGTTGGGAAAGCAATTGATTACTCATCGGCTTTAGAATTTTAATATATATATATATATATATATATATATATATATATATATATATATATATATATATATATAGGCAGTGCAGAAAGGCACAGAATTCTGTTAAAAAAATTGTCAGCTAAATGCACGTCTTAAAAAAATTAAGTAACGCGCTAAATAACGCTAAGTAAAAAAACCTAGCATTTCTAGAAATAAGGAGCTAAAAGTAATGCTACATTGACATGCTATATTCGTAATGTGGAAATTGCATTAAAAATGTACTTGGTGTTAATAGTGTCCAACTGCAGTGGGGAAAGGTCATTTTCAAAAACGAAGTTATAAGCAACAATGACTCGAAAGCGCCTTTCATCTTTATCATTGCTCAGAAAATGATGTATTCCGTGAGTAGAAAAATGCCCGCAAAGTGACTTAGGCATAATGAAAAATACCCTCAAATGTATATAGTTTTGATACAATGCCAGGTAACTTGTCTGGTGGATAATTTGGTAGGCTATGCCTGATAGTAAAATATACACGTATCGATCCGCCCCTGAGTGAACACCATACACATGTATAAATAACTGGACAATTCACCTCTATAACTAGTGCGACCATATCTACATCATTAAGGGTTTGGTCGTTTTTAAATTTTTCGTATTCCTGTAATCCAAAATAAGTGGTGTTTGAAACAGTTTGTACAAAACTCAAGTAGTACTGATACGTCTCATTGGTTGGTGTCAATCCCCATTGCCTGAAATAATTTTTAAACTATAATGGGATACTTTAATTTCATTCACTTTTACCTCTCTATATAGTTTTGTGCTTTTTCTATATCTACTTTGTTTTTGAAGCAGCCAGTGGTAGCTGGAAATAAATTTTCCCAGTTTCTGTAATCCTTTTGCAATGAAACTACCGTAGGGTTGGAATTAAATCTGCTCCAGTTTTCGATGGTTAAAACACTGGCACCGATAGCTGCAGCAACTACTATTGCCAACCACATTATTCTAGAAACGTCATAGTATACATAAGTTCCTACATATCTACACTCCTTATACTACTCTAATTAATATACATATTTTTTTAGTAAATTTTCTGTTAAATGTTTTTAATTATTAAAATTTGTGCCAAAATATGCCATGCTTACCTTTCTAATGGATGTAAATTAGGTATTGCTATGATATTCAAGCCATGTATAGTTGATTTCTTACAGAAATTCTCAAAAAACGGCCACAACTTTCGAATAGATTTGATCATTTTAAGCTTTCGTCCCTTGGATGCTACGTCGACAATAGAAACGTCCGAGTAAACCTTATACGGTTTAACTGCTTCGAATGCAAACTAACGATTAAGATCCATTAAGTGATAATACATGTACAATTTCTCCCTTGAATAAAGTGAAGTTTTGAATAAAAGTTCATTAGCATTAAAAGTAACATTACATCTATATTACTCTATAGTAACATTACTCTATATCTATAGGCTGATTTATGCCATCCCTATTTTAAAACTAACATATTTTACGTATGATCCATTCAGGTAATTTAATTGCAAAGTTAGTAACATAGTATGTAAATATGTTGTTGTTGTCGTCAATGAAACAAATGTAAAGATCTTGGCTGATGTTTAAACACGTTTGTGCAAGAACGAGTGCGAAGTTTTTGTACGCGCAAATGTCTCGGAAATCTATTTAATGTCTTGTTTTAAGGTTTTGTATATTCTGTTATGTATCAGTATCAGAAATGTTTTTAGCGTATGGTTCATAAGACTGATTGTTCGATAGTCTGTGTATTGTTTTGCATTGCTCTTTTTTGTAATAGTGACAAACGTTGATAGGTATGGTCGTTGATGGACTCCTCTGGGAACTAGAGCGTAGCAGAATACATGCGTAAGGATATGCAGAAGACCTCACAATACTGGTGAGAGGGAACCGTGGAAAAGTGGTGCAACACACAGGGACTTTCAGTCAATCCCAGAAAGAACTCTGTGGTGGCCTACACACAAAAAATAAAACCAGGGATCATTAATCACATTTAGGCTGTGGGGACAGGAGCTTCACATGAACAGTGAAGTGAAATATTTTGGACCAACTCTTGACCCAAAATTAAACAACAGTTCACATAAGGAGAAAAAGGCTACCAAGACCCCTTGAACCTGTAAAAGTATGGTAAGAAAAATTTGAGGACTCAAACCAGAAATGACTCTTTGAACGTACACCAAAGTAGTAGTACCCATCGTCACATGACTCTCTACAGACAAGGCTAAATAAGCTGCAAAGGCCACCATGCCTTATAATTACGGAGGAAATGTCAACCACATCCACCGCGGCCATGGTAACGCTGCTGGCTCTTCCTCCATTTCATCTTGTGGTGAAGTCCCAGACCAAGATCCTTAGGGATATTGAAAACGAGAATATATTTAGCATGTGGTCTGACAGAACCAATGCTGTTTGAAACCTCTAGAAACTCTATTGGGTAATCGTACCGGGGGGGGGGACAAGTAAGAGAACACATAAGCATTGAGAAAACGTAAAGGACTCGTCTGGTGTACGGATAGCTCTAAAATGAAAACAAATATTGAAACAGCATTATTGGGGGGAGGGGGGCACTACTTCGAACAGTTGGGGCAGCATCGCAACTGTGCTCCAGGCGAAATTAGCTGCAATAACTGCTTATGCACAGGAGATGGTCGGGATGTATAACAACAGAAACAATCTGATTATCACTGATAGCCAGGCAGCTTTAAGATCACTAGAGAACGTAGTCACGAGATCCAGAATAGTTACAGAATGCACGAACTCGCTGGCAGTCCTAGTCTGACAATATAGAGCAACTCTACGATGGGACTAGGTACTTCGAGGAATTAAAGGAAATCAAAAAGCAGACCTCTCGGTTAAAAACGGAACCGAACTAACTCTAGGGGGACCGGAACCTACATGCGGACTGTTATATCAGACTGCAAAAGAGGTGATAAGAACCAACTAATATAGCTATAAAGGAGTTAATAAAGCTAGGAAGATATCAGCTGCGCAGGGCAGTAGGACTGTACACAGAATACTGATCTCTCATAAAGTATCTTGTAGGATATGTGATGAAGAAGAGGAAACGCCTTATCACATACGATGTAAATAGCCGGCCCTTGTGACTAACAGGCTTTACACTATATAAACAACATTTGTTGAACCAGAAGTAATTACCTGCGTACCGAAGTCTCTCAAATTCGTTGAGGATTTCTTTCGGTAGAGGAGCTCTATTGGTGCACAATATACAACAGTCTCACTGCCGAGGGACTTAGGAACCTGAACCCGTGGCATGGAAAAAGTGTTGATAGGCATAATACCTGTTTTATATATAACGTTAAACAGGTCTACCAGATTTGGTATGAGTTCCTCTTCTATCAACCCGAGAATTTCAGAAGGTAATTCGTCCGGTTCTACAGTTTTTCCATTGTTAATAACTCTTGCAGCACGAATCACCTCCTGCTTAGTTATCTCTGGTCAACTATTTTCCTGTTTCGTTTCTATTCTCTCGATGTATCTATCAACTTAAAAAGTTTCTGTACGTGTTCTTTCATGTTATTTTTCTGTAATTTCCGTAATTGCTTTTCCATCTATGTCTGTTAGGTTGTCTTCATTTTTATATTCCTGTTAATTCTTTAACTTTTTATGAAGTTTAAACTGGTATGTTCTGTTGTAGTTCTACTTTTACACATTTGTTTTTATGGTATTCTTCTTTTGCTTGTATTATTTTTGACCGAAAATTATTCTTAATAATTTTGTCATTAATTTTAATACTTCTGCAGTCATCCGTTCTTGCTTTTTTTCTGTTCTCTCTTTATTTGCAGTGCTGAGTTAATGCGTTTTTAAAATCTCCCCATTTTTTACCACTACTTACGTCTGTAAATAGTTAAAAAAATAATATTTATTTTATTTTCCATTCTTATCAATTATTTTTAAATAAATTCAAATATAGGAAGAACTACTATCAATTTTTGACCTGGTTTTGTGTTATCGTAAAATTGCGGTTCCGTCTTATATCTATATACTTATTCAAAAATGTAATGAAAAAGGTCATGGGTGTCGTGAACAAATGACCCCGGCTTCTACCACGTATATTAATACACTCATGTTTTGTCTACGTTCAGTCTTGAAAAGTTTTTAACAATGAACATTGAAATTATCACATTATTATTTCTTTTTGTTCATGTTTATTCAGAGGTAAGACTCACTTTTGTATTTCACTTAAGTTGTGAGTGTACAAATATAACTGATATTAACTATAACTATACAATATAATACAACTGCCTACGTTCCAGGAAACAGTTAAAGTATCTTTGTACTATGAAGCGTTATGTCCGTATTCAAAAGAATTTATTAATGAACAACTTTATCCAGGCTACCAGACTCTAGGAGATGTTCTTAGGTTGGATTTAAACCCATTTGGAAAAGCTAAGGTAAGTATCAATATTTGTATGAGTACGTTCAATTACACCTTAATTTTTGGGGGAATATTAAGGTCAAAAGTAAAGATGATAAGGTTCAAATAACTTGTCAACATGGTCCAAAAGAATGCATCGCTAATAAGGTCCAAGCTTGCGTCTTAGGACAAAGTTATACCCAACAAGCATCTATTAATTTCGTGGGATGTATAATGTCGACAGATGAGCCAGAAACGAAGGAAAACGCAAAGAAGGTAATTATATTTTAAGTAATTAAGATCTAGGAATGGCGATTATTTGTCTCGTTTTACTTTTTCATAAATCTAATAAAACTTTCAATATTCAAGTGCGCCAGAGCATATAAATTACCATGGAAATCAATCAAGTCTTGTATTACTGGAGAAAAAGGAAAAGAGTTGTTAATCCATTACGGGAATGTCACTGCTAATCTGCAGCCAAAACTGGAGTATGTTCCTCATATAATTTTTAACGACCATTTTGATAAAGACGATGAAGAAAACGCCAGAAACGATTTCATAAAAACGGTGTGCCAGAAGTTCCAATCAAAACCAGAGGGCTGCTGATACTACTACCAACATTAAAATGTAAATAGTTTATTTATTTATACTAGTGCACTAAATTTGATTACATATTTTTGGAATGCATGATGTTTTAAAATGAAATATAAGAAGTATTTTCCATGTTGCCTGGAACTTATAACTGGACAGAATAAAGAAGGGTATTTGTAGAATAGAATTTTCACTTTGGTTAAAATTTGTCATGTATAATTTATAACACATCGAGAGGTATAGAAACGTTGTTAATTATGATGTAGTGTGAGGCTGGGTTAAGTGATTACCTTCGGGTGATTACTTATATATTAACTCTTCTATGCAAAAGTAAAACATGTAGTAATCTTCGTTATTTTCTTTACGTCTATTCTCTGGATAATTTGTTTTAACATCTATGGTTGTTTTAGTTCTTGTCTTTGCCGTAGTCTTCGGCTTTGTAATTAAGCCTTTGTTCATGTTTTGTGCTATATCGAATCTCGTCTTGACAAACCTAACTTTATGTTTTTCTTCACAGGCCTCTACCTCACCCTCACAGGCTTTCTACCCATACTAACATGTGGAGTTGTAATCTATTGAAATGAAATAAACTGAAGGCGGAGCAGTACATTCTGTACATGTTTTACATCACTACTTAGTATTTTCACTGCTATTACCTTTGAGCTAATATTCATCGTTTAGTTCTACAATTATCTGTATTGTAATTGTAACTGTTTTGTAACTGTAACTTGAATATCAGGAGTTAGAGACCTTAGACCAATAACATTGCTATGGAGGTAGTCTTTCTCGTTTGGTCCCATAATGATCATAGACGATGAACTCCTAGAATGAATGGATTCGGGATAAAAGACTGAGCCCTGATTACACCTGAGCCC
Source organism: Cryptocephalus primarius (assembly GCA_963576515.1). Taxonomy (NCBI): domain Eukaryota; kingdom Metazoa; phylum Arthropoda; class Insecta; order Coleoptera; family Chrysomelidae; genus Cryptocephalus; species Cryptocephalus primarius. The sequence continues at coordinate 3,377,597 of OY754937.1, forward strand.
TGAGCCCTCAGCACTGAACTGAGATTTTAATGTTTGAAAAATTCCAAAATTTCATTTTGTCTAGATGACTTTTGTAGCTATGATGTGAAAGGTTTTTTGATGTCAGTCGTTGACCGAACATCTTGATTGGTTTAATACGTAATAGTTACTTGTTGACTAACGGTATTACGTTCTGACGATGTTATTGAAGTGGAGGCACAATAATCTAGGGATTTCTACCAATGAATCTTGCTAGCCAGTCATGAACAGCCATTCTATTCTTATATCAGTTGGTGGGTATCTGAGATTACTATTTTATCTCCCTCGTTATCCCATAGAAATGCTTTCCATCTCTTGCAAGTATATCTTGAAATCGTTCCTTTGTTGGTCATTGAACACTTTCTGCAAATGTCTAAGCTGAGCATAAGGACTATCTTTTTTTAATAAAGAGTGGCATCTGGTAAAAAATACTTTCCTGTCGCCGCTTTCACAGGAGTATCAGAATTACAGTCTGCTATTGCAAACCTTCACTCCATTGGACTTAATTAGGTTTTTATATTTGTAAACTATCTAACACAATACAAAATTAAATAAATTATTCGGAAGGACTACTAGGGAAAATTCGATAAATGTAGTAGGCAAAGCGGATGCCCTCGCAACTCTCAGCATTTTCATTAGAAACCATGTACTATGAGAATCGAATTAAAGTATGAGTAAAACATATACAGGTCTTGTTAGACAATTATGTCCTAAAAAATCGTAACGAATATTCATTTTCTTAAGTTTGTAGTGTAGCAACTCATGACTTTCCAGGTAAATCAAAATAAGTTTTATTACAACTCTCTTAACACCCCCAACAAAAGTGCGAGAAAAATTTTACGAACAAATTATTTTCTTCCATTAGGTATTTAATTTCTTGAATAATTTGAGCCAAACTTCCGCTTACTTCGAGATAAGTTAAATCAGGTAATCAGGAATTGTGTATATGTATTTGGTTATATTACCTTTCTGGAGGAAAAGTTTTACACAAAGTTCAGGATGAACTAAATATCTTAAATAGGGAATTTTGTTATTTGATAATGTATACAGAAAACGATTTTCACATTGAATGAACCACAGGGATAAAAACATGTGACGTACATATGTTTCCCAAATACATCAGTTTTTGCTTAAACCAAATATTTTACCAGAGATAATGACAGAGTAGTAATGTTTGAAAGCTTGAAACAACGATTGTTGTGATTTACCTGACAACTTCTGCATTACAAATTATTTTCGTTCTCGTTTAATTTTTCTTCGCCTTGTGCTAAACAAATTATGCTATTTTGAGATATTTATGACTGTGCAATGAAATTACAATTACCTTATTAGCACTATCTATTAGTTAGCACTGTGTCTATTTTTTAGTGCCTCTTATGACCTTAAATCAATAATTTAATAAAACTATAGGTACTAAACAACTTAATTTGAGGGGTTTCATCAAAATTTGAGTTTCATTGAATTTTTTGAGTTTTATTGTTTTTTTGAGTTTGAGTTTTTAAGATTTTGGATACATAAACAGATTCCTGCGACATGTCAAATTGAAATTAATAATATTGAAACAAATTCACAAAATAGCCTCAAAGTTTACCTGTATTTCAATAATACCGTACTAAATAACTTTGAGAAGTATCGTAATAATTGAAGTGTTTATAACTTTCTTATGGCTATTTAAAATTTGGCCTTGGTAAGTAGAGTTTGTGTTATTTCAATTTCATGCCAATGAAACGAATTCAACTATAAGGTTCAAACCTCATCAGTACTTTAATACTATGGTACTATTTCAAGTAGTTTTATTAAAAATTGCGTTTTGGAAGCACTTCAAAACATCTTTATATTACTGAAACAAATTCTTATAGAAACCTTGTACTTGAATCTCGTACTTGCTAACGTGCTAAATACACTTGGAAAGTTTCACCAAAATTGAAGTTTGGAACATTTTCTATGAATTTTTTAAACTATAGAATTATATATATGTAGAGTTTCATCAAAATTGTCTCGATATATTTTCTATGTACTTCAGTTTAGCATTTTACAGTTAATAAGTATTACCTCAATCTACGTATCAGTAGATTCATGCAATGTTTCAAACCAAAGTTGGTATTATTAGAACAAATTTAGAAACGAGCCGCAAACTCTGTGAGTTCTTTCAACACTGATTTGATTAAAAACTATTTCAGCAATTCTTTTATGATTTAACTAGGCAAAATTTGATTAAACGTAAAACGTAGCTTCATAACCTAAAAACTATTTTGGGGAAATTCAGCTTTTTAATACAATACTTTATTTGTTACATATGCTTAGGTAATTTGTTGTAAATCGGAGTTTCACATCCCCATTTGTGATTTTTTTGAAGCTCAACTTTATGAGTACATTTTTTTTACTGATTGAGATATGTGCTTCAGTTTAAAAAACTATGGTGAATAAATGTAAAATGTAAATGTAAAAAACTAAAAGAAACCATAGTAAATAACCATAGAAAATTTCATTAAAATTGGAGTTGTAATACAGCTTCTTCCTTCATCTGTTTATCATCTGCTACATCAATCTTCAATCAGTAATAATGTGTTAAGCTCAGGTAATAATGGTAGGTTATCATTTCGTTAGGGAAAGAGAAAGATTACTATGGGGTATATGGAACCGTTACTAGCTACGAAGTGTATTTTGAGGAACAAATTTAGGACACTCTTGCATTTTCTAGAATTTCAGCATTAATAAGAGTAGTTTAATCAATTTTACACAAAGTAAAGGTAATTTGTTCCGGAAGTTTATACTTTCGCCACTTTAGTTCCACGAGTTTTCAATCAATCCCTTATTAGCTGTTACGCTGAACAATAGACCGAACGCCGAATATAATAGCGTAGCCTTTATCTGGTTAATTGGGACAGTCCTGAGCTCCTATTAGAGTAAGATCCCAGAGCGATAAGACATAACTTATTTTCTAAAAGATGAAACTTTAAGTTCTCAGTAGTGTCTCATGTACTTTGTATACCTGCGTGTTTGTGAAGTTTGCCCAGTGACCTGGGCAGGTACCAGGTGAGAAAGGTGACTAAAAATAAGAGTTACTTAACTTAAATTTATATGGCTGATTTTGATATATATTTAATAGAATATCATTCTCAAATAGTATAGCAAGTATCAGACACTTTTCATGGACCAAAACTTTTGTCAGACGCTTTAAAGCTCCACCAAAAATAAATGAACTTTACTTATTTTTTAATGTCTGATTTTTTAATATGTTATCAAGATAACTATTACAAAATTATATTTAGTCAGTCAGACAAATTGGAATGACCAAAAATCCCTTAAACACAAAAATTATTCGGCCGTGAGTACGAACGCGAGAGCATTATGCATGCGTTTCAGAGCGAGTAAGACGTCCATAGTAACCCGGTTCTCCTTCTTTAACTCACATTCTGTTTCAGTCTACTGAAATTTATAATTTTATTTTATTTATTTACTAATTTATAAATTATAAACAATGTCATTCTTACATCGTTGATAACAACAAAGTTGTATCAGGTGTAGATGACAGTTTATCCTGTCCAGAGCATGAAGAAGCTGACACAAAAATTCTTTTTCATGTTTATAACATTGATGCTCAAGCAAATTTTGTTATTAGATGTTCTGACACGGATATTGCAATAATTATGTTAGGACATATGGGTAATTTGAAAAATGATGACTCCAATGTATGGTTATACGCAGGCACTGGAAATAACCAGAGATACATTAATTTAAAAAAAAATTACGAGCATTTGAGCCCATTTTTGTGTAAAAGTTTACCAGGATTTCATGCATTGACTGGGTGTGACTTTAATCCTTCCTTTTTCAAAAAAGGTAAACAAAGACCTTTTAATATATTGATGAAGAAGCAGGAATATCAGCTTGCTTTTATGCAATTTGGAAGCCCAGAGTCGTTTACCGATGCACAACATACAACAGGATATTTTTAACAAAGTACAAAAATTTATCTGCGAAATTTATAATGTTTCTGGTACACTTGACGTTGATGCTGCCCGGCTTCAGCTGTTTTTAAATAATTATACCGTTTCTGATGTTAACGAAGAATTTAATCCAAAAAGTTTAAAAAATCTTGATGCTAGCAATTTACCACCATGCAAAACTGAATTATTTCAACAATATCTCCGAGCTAATTACATTGCTAGCATATGGAATAATGCAAATGAAAAACAACCAACCATCTTTACCCCTGAAAATAATGGCTGGACGTTAGAAGAAAACCAGTAACACTTTTATTGGTTTGATGGTGACCAATTACCAAGAGACGTCAGTGAAGCACTTCAAGATCCAGGTACTGTACTTTAACTTTAGGTTTACAATTCATTTTTTGTTTTATATTTGTAGTTTTATATTTTGTAATTCGTTTATTTGGTTTTTTACAGAAGAAGCTGACAGCAACGACAACAATATAAATGATGACGATGAGAATGATGATTCGAATGGACAATATGACTGGCTCAATGATGAAAATTCTAATGATTATTTTGATGATGATAACGATGATTAAGGATAATCAAATACTTTCACTTACTAACTATATTTATTTTCTTTTTTACTAAAATTATTTTTTTTAAAAATGTAAAAACTGTTATCTTTGGTAAAAAAAAGTAAAAATAATTTTTTATAAAATACAATTACTCCGAAAAAAAATTAATTTACCGAATATATGCAATAAATTATTTTAATTTCAATAATTATTAATTTTTACCTTAATGTTGAGATTCATTTTATTTGAAAAGAGATGCAAAAATATTTTATCGAAAGCAGTAAGTACTTTTTGGAATATTTAAATTCTTCGCTCTGACACGCATACGCATAATGCTCTCGCGTTCGTACTCACGGCCGAATAATTTTTGTGTTTAAGGGATTTTTGGTCATTCCAATTTGTCTGACTGACTAAATATAATTTTGTAATAGTTATCTTGATAACATATTAAAAAATCAGACATTAAAAAATAAGTAAAGTTCATTTATTTTTGGTGGAGCTTTAAAGCGTCTGACAAAAGTTTTGGTCCATGAAAAGTGTCTGATACTTGCTATACTATTTGAGAATGATATTCTATTAAATATATATCAAAATCAGCCATATAAATTTAAGTTAAGTAACTCTTATTTTTAGTCACCTTTCTCACCTGGTACCTGCCCAGGTCACTGGGCAAACTTCACAAACACGCAGGTATACAAAGTACATGAGACACTACTGAGAACTTAAAGTTTCATCTTTTAGAAAATAAGTTATGTCTTATCGCTCTGGGATCTTGGACTATATGGTATAAAGATGAATGAAACATACTGTCATAGTGTATACAGTAATGTAATTGTTGTAATGTATAGACTATGATACTGTATGTGAGGTAGGGGGTTGAGCTTGCTTTGTGTAAAGAACTTTCCTCTTTCTATTTATATTCGTATATGTTTTGTGTTCTCCGCGTTTGTTGGTCCGTCGTTTATCAATACATTTCGCACCTCGGTAGTCAACGTGTTTATAAAAGTTTACATAACTTTGCCTTGGCCGAGCCGTGGTCCCGTTTCTTGTTTACGCTACTTCACCTTGGCCGAATCGTGATCCCGTTTCTTGTTTTGTTGAGAATTGTGGAAACTCGTGGTCGTGGCAATACATATCGGTTATTAACTTTGCCTTTACTTTCCTTACATATAATGGCTTTAATAGTTCCTTTTGACATTTCTTTCTCGTTGAGATGTCACAGCTTTGCATGAATCACCCAGATATTTCACTGCATTTTCTGCGGCTAGAAAAAACCGCAAAGCATGAAGGCATTTGAGCATTGGAAAATTTTCATGGAAAGTTAAGCTCTCTTCTTATATTTTACTAATTTATAATGCTGTCATGTGATGTAATTGTGTCTAAAATATATTTTATCCATTAGGATCATTCAAAATCATAACTTAGTAGAATTTTTGTCAGGTATAGTTAAATGGTAAGAACTATAGAAATAAGTAACTGAGTTTAGGTTTTACTTTTATTGTAAATTATTAAACTGAATACAAATAATAATGTAACTTGTTAACGTTGAAAAAATCGTTGCTAGAATCGATTGCTGTACATTAAAAAATCCCGCGGCAGATATAACGGGTCTCAGTTCTTTCACAAAATTTGTTAAATAAATTAGTTGTGTGATCACTTCCTGTCTGCGAACAAATGCGACTCTTTGCAATTTGACACATGTGGTAATGACTTTCTTTCCCATCTCTTCTATAGATGCGCAAGAGGATATCAGGTGGGTGATGGATATCTTGAAAATAAAACATGAAAGGATTAATAGTTAAGTTCGCATACTGTGCCAAAAAAATATTACGGGCATAAAAACAGTTTCGAAATTTTTATTATTTTAAAGCAATTCTACCTATACCGAGGGTACAATCAACCTTACCGAGGATTGATTCTTGACAAGAGCACTCCAAGTGAAGTTGACACAAGGAGTACTTGGGTCTTTTTGTAGTAATTTAAAGCGTTGTCTGGTGAGAACTTAATAAACAATGTGTAGTATCTAATAGATTTTGAAAAAAATAAGGTAATTGCAGCGTTGACAAAACACACAAAGGGATTTGTATTATTGCAAAATTCCATTCATAACTTTGTTTTATTGCTTTTTGTGAGACATGTTTTTACGAGACAAAAATGAACAAATTATAAAACTAAAAATATTATCTAATATGCTGACTATACTAGAATTATACATGTAGATGAATTGATCAAAAAGTCATATTTGTAAGCTTATATAATGATAAGCATTCTTAGGAGTTTTCACACTATAAAAATATCTCAGTAGACATGTCACTTATCAATAAACCTTCCCTGCAATTTAAGTTATTTTTACTTACCAGGTACAATGACGAATGTAAAAAACTTGCCATACCAAACGTCCAGTTGAAGGATAGATCGTCGTACCTCTTCATGTTGAAATTGAAATCGAAATTGACAAAAATCTCAATCACACTACACACGGTGATAGTACATATCGGCCAACCGAATACAGAATTAAACGACTCTGTTAAATTGTGGTATCTTTCTATGAAAAGAAAAATTGCATCCAGATTATCAACACCGTTTGAAAGCCTCCTGTTTAAATCCTTGTATTTTTCGTTTATTAAAGTAACTGTGTCAATAATTAACGATATGAGAAATAGCTGCAGGACTAAATAGATGTAATATATGCACGAACTTGAATAACGACGAAAGTTTGTTTCGGATAGAACAAAACCATACACTTCTAGACTCATGTAGTTTGAGTACAAGAAAATCATTGAAAACGTCAGGAATATTTTTTTGGAAGTTAGTCTTCTGTTAAATGAACTTAGATCTGATATCAGTTGGAACCATTCATTTCTTTTATTAATACTAGAGTAGAGGAAACCTGACAGGTTTATGAATCGTGCACAAACAATTATCAAATTCGTTACAGATACCGAAGTGAAAAATTTTAGTTGGTTAGCTAACAATATAAGGAATATGTTTATAACAAATATTATAAGACAAATCACCCAGGAAATATATGAAACAAGCGGAGATTTGTTGGCTGTAGGTGCAAAACCTAATAGTGCGGCCAATTGGCATTGTTTCTGAAACATTTTTCTACTTCTCATGAGGGTTGCTCTGTAGTTATCAAAAAAATATTAGGTTTTCATCTATGGATTATGGATCACTCAAAGCACTTTCCTAAAAAAAGACCTTAAAACGGGTTTAAAATATAAAAGGAATCTCTCGCTTTCTAACTTTATATTGTTTATTCAACAGAGTGAAGCGGAAAGAATGAAATTGCATTCTAGTCGAACAAATAAGATGTTATTATCGACGAAAGAATATACGTAAACAATTTCGAAAGTATAATATTATTTATTCATCATTGTTAACGCTAATGGAATAAGAGATGTTTTTCTATTGGTCGATAATTCGATTGAACTGTTTATTTTTATTCTTAAATATTGATTATCTGTCTTTCGGAAAGCGCTCTAGTTTTTATTGAAATATACCCATGAAATGTATTAATAAGTATTGTAACAAGGTGATAAGGTGACAAGGTGATAAGTATCATATAGGGTGGAAACATCTTCTTTGTTTTCATGTACTAATTTTTAATTATTTATTGTATCAATCAATACTGTACAAGTACGGTATTGATAAATAAATTAGTTTTTTGTCAATTGCTCAAATTTTATTTTAAAGCATGTAGCTTCGACGTACGGTCCTTCCAGCAACAGTTGGTCCAGTTAAAAACAATACAATAAATTTAAAAACAGTCCAGTTAAAAACAAACAATAAAGTTAATCGACTTTATGCCGAGTGCATTTAAAAAATAAGTTTTTACCGTATATAAAAGCAGAGTACTCATGTAACGTACCGTTTAACCTTCCCCCGTATATTTGGTACGGAGAAATGTTGTTAGTCGCTATAATACATGCCTATATGTGAACTGCTTATTAGTATCGGGTATTAGAACAGGTTCACTAGAGCCATTAAATTTGAGCGCCGAGCACGTGTTCATTTTTAGTCATCACTAGAGTTCAGTGGTGTGTGTATGCAATTGCAATAATTATTTTAAAATAGCTTTTTGGAGACTTTTCGACGACGAAATTAATGATGGCAATGATATAGACATTATATGCAGTACAAATAATACTGCAGAAAGAAATGAGGCCCAAATTTGGGAATTATTTCCAACATGACACACTTTCTCAGTATCGAGTCACCGCAAAACACTTTGAATTTCAATGTACGGAGAGTAGTTGAATTAACTAAATTACCACGAACAACGGTTTGTCGTGTTATTAAACAAGATAACATCGTAGATTATCAAGCGAAACGTAAACGTGTCGCAGATTGTAATACAAATATTGATGATGCTTTTTAGGACGTCATTCGGCGAACAATTTACGCTACCTGTAAAGAAAATACAGTTCCGACCACACAAATCATTACCTCAAAATTACAAAATTCCAAAGAATACAAGCACGAGCCATTATAATGTCTCCGTTATAGTTTTGACAACTCCTTTAAACTTATTTGGAAAAACAGCATTCGTCATGTAATCCAACGAGAAAAAGGTACCATGTTTCCGCACCTGTTCAACGGATAGTTATTAATCCTTACTACGATTCCTCTGGAATATATATGCGGGTATTAATTATACTCAAAAATGTAATCTCCAAGAGGACATTTGTAGTTACGTGTAAAGAAAAATTCAAATAAATAAAAACATGTCACCTGGGACATAAGGGATTTAAGGTAGCGATTTTAGGAGTCATGCGGTATAAAATATTTTCAAACTTGTGTAATAGCAAATTCGTTCTGCATAAATGTAATCACGTTGTTATAATATGTAAATATCTATTGATTTATAATTGATGAAATATTTAATAAATCATATTGAGAAATAACATCAAAAAACTATTTGATAAGAAACGACAAAATTTGTAAACACATCGTTTGAATAAGCAAAATTTAGCAAAAGTTAGCACAAAATATTTTGATAAAACAAATTATGGAAAATTGATTAATTTATCAATTTGTGTGAATCAGTACCGAATCCCACAGTAGCGAATGTGCAAATGAATTTAATAGTTCATGAAATTAAAAGTAATATTCACTAGTGATTAATGGTACATTGCATACACAAATTACGTAAAAAATAATCGAAAACAAGGTGAGTAACTATTTATATACAAACATAAAGATTTAATTAGCCATCATCTTTATACATGTTGGTATTTTTAAATATGTGTTGGAAGTTCTTTACCATTAATAGATTTTAAAATGTGTGTTATTTTCATTGATTCTTGAAGTACCTTTTTAAGTGTTTAGTAATGCTTCCTTTTGGCGCTTTCTCCAAAGTGTCAGATGTTGATTTGGCAATTTATCATATATTTCTTCTACTCTTCGGCATATTTCTTGTCTCTTGTTCCTACAGCTTTTTTCATTACTATTATTAGACAATTATGGTAACTACAGTTTTCATTAATATATTGAAAGGAATTAAATTCCACTATTGGGGCTGTTGATTTTTATGTTTAATTTTTTTTAATTGGGTGTTGATACTCTAGAAATTCCTAAAACTTGAATTATGTTTATATTAGGTTAGATTGCGATTGTATCAGAGTTTTTAATTTATTTCTAGATTCAAAAATGTCTGCAGCTCTTGTCCACCAAATGACAATGTACTCCATTAGTCGCATTGCTTACACTATGGGACCAGCTATTGGTTTCATGATGCTCCTACACTCTTCCATTTTAACATCTAGAAGGGATATTCTGGATTTGGAGCACAGGGTGAGGGACAGCCCTATCGGACAGCTAAGGCTCGAATATGATTTTATTGTAGTCGGAGGAGGGAGTGCTGGATGTGTATTAGCTAACAGGTAGACAATAATATTTTGAAATCTTCGACAAAATATATCTTATAAGGATTGGTTTCACAATGTACCTATTTTTAACTATTAATTTTAGACTTTCCGAAAATCCTAACTGGTCAGTTCTTCTTGTCGAGGCGGGTCCAGACGAAATTGCGAGTTCTGATCTTCCAGTCGCTTTTCCTGCTCTACAACGTACACCTCTGGACTGGCAGTATGTGACTGAGCCAGGAAATTACTGCCTTTCGTTTGAGGGGGGACGATGTCGGTGGCCTAGGGGAAAGGTCCTCGGGGGATGTTCCGTGTTGAACGCTATGCTGTATGTGAGAGGAAATAGGAAAGATTATGACAGGTAAATGTATATTTGCCTTATCAGCAAAAAATCAAATTGCATTTTTGAAATGATGTAAGGACTTTTAAGAATCATCTTGAAAATTATGTATATAGATAAGAGATATAATTTTTTAAGACATTTTACATTTAGGTTAGAGTGGAGCAGGTTCTAATAGTTTTGACCAATTCAAGGTTATTTCACAAATCAGAGTTTATTAATTCACTAACAAATAGTCAGGTATTTTTTGATACCATAGAACAGAAAATATTCAACGAATTTTCAAAAAATAGTAGAAGTAGAAATCGACATGTGTCCAGAAATACTTCATGATGGGTCTGTTACATGTACATATAGTGGGACACTTTCTAACACGCATAAATATAATTAAAACAACAATTTAATGTCCGGAGTAAGGAGTAAAAATTGACACTAAACTAAAAATGGCTTGCCTGTCTCGAAATGCTCTTCGTGGTAGATGTTTTGATAAATTTGATACAATGTGCTTATAGAAACAGGTCTCCAATTATGGGAAACTGAAAACCATTTCTTAAATAATGCAGAAATTTGGCTACATATTCACCACATTCAGCCTGACCTGATAATAATTCACATTACTATAAATAAAGATGGTGTTCTTGGTCGAAAATGTCACTAAAACATTTATCGTCACAACAATGAAGTTGACATATAAAAAAAAGCTTGTTAAAAAACTGCATCAACCCTTTTCAAGCATGAATTTCTTAGCTAGAAGCCAATTAATATATATAATATATTAAATATAGAAGAATAGAATATTAAATATATCAAATATAGAAAAATCAATACACGAACGGAAGAGACAGATTTAAATCTGTTCTATTTTGTGATTATTGTGTCGTCATATTTATACTTTTTTCGGATTGTGAATTATTTTCTGCGCGGTTCATTTAGTTATGATTTTTGTGTTATTTGCACTTGTTTCCTAATTAAATTTTATTTTAACTTTTTCCGGCTTCAATTTATCTACTCCGTTCCGACTCTTCAATTAAGTTCGTCTTAGGAGTACTTATCAGGAACCTAAGGAGAACTTAGTGGTGTACTTAAGGGGACTCAAAGGTAAATGAGAAGGGAAATGAGACTAGAACATTTATTCTGCATTGTTCTACTTCACGCAGACGTGGGAAAAATTCACACTAATTTCCTTGGAGGGAGAAGAGACAAGAAACTAACTGACTAGGTAGAGCGGTATGAGGGTGAAAACAAAAGCAAGTAACTTGTATATTAAGCGGGCAAAGAGAGAGTAGAATATTTTGCTTATATGTACTGAAGGTTGCGAGGGATGGAATGTGATGATGCAAAAGGTGTAATCATTACGACGAGTACGGAAACATGGCGTGACTTCGATGGGATTAATGATAGACGATTCCTCGTGCCCGTAACTCTCCTGTTATTCAAACAATAGCGGCGTGACCCGATTTTTTTGTTATTCTTTCCACGTTCGAAAATACTCAATATTTTCAATCACCATACGGATATTATGATACAAGTAATTTAACAGAGTTAGGAAAATGCGATCGTTATCTATTAAGATAACTAAACGTGCTTTTAAACTGTACTACATTTTCTTTATTTTGGTTGATTTTGTAATTAGACCCTTGCGCCATCGCGACAATATTCTAGACTTTCCTAGTTTAGATTTACTGATGGTTTTCTGAAGCTTAGGGAGGGTATGTATTCTGCCGGTTTGAAAATTTACATCTAAATAACATTACTTCGGTATAACACGCATGGAAGAGGTAAAAGGTTTGTTTGCGTCCACATGAATGTCACAGAAATCTGCAAAGCTTTCGTAGATTTCAAAAGAAATTAATAAATACTGGTGAACTTGGTGGTAACGATCTGAGGTATGGGTATGGGTAATGTGGCAAGTGATTCAAAGTAATCATTGTTAGTAAGAATTAATTTATGGACAGTTAACCATTAACCTCTTAGCTCTTCTAAGTAGCCCAATAAATCTAGAAATTTTATTTTACTGATTGATTTGGGGTTCAAATTTGAACATTTGTACATTTGTTACATTTGCAAATGTAACTTTTTTGGTTTCGTTTTGGTGTTTCACCTACCAAACTCACGGTGGCGTTCGAGACAATTCCATTGTACTGCGTCTTTTAAAAGGCAAGTAACATAAAATGTCAGAAAACGCATCATGGTTAAACTAATCCCACGCTATCCTACATTTGTAGTTGTCTATTTGTCTATTATTTCTATTATATATTCTATTATAATTCTATACTTTATAAATTAATTTTAGTCAGTAATAATTTTATAAAATTTATGATTTTGCCAAAAATATTTAAAGGGAGGTAGTCGCCATGTGTAAAAGTATGATTGAATATACATTTCATGCTAACACTAACACCACAAATACTAACACTAACATTCCCTCATAATATTTTTTATAGATGGAGAGACTTAGGAAACCCTGGATGGGGCTACGATGATGTACTTCCATATTTTAAAAAATCCGAAGACATGACTATAAAAGAGTTTTGCGACGATGATTATCATGGCACTGGAGGATTCTTGACCGTGGAAAATTTCAGGTAAGAAAATAACTGACGTTTAAAAAGAATTAAATAGTACATGGCCTAGGTCTGAAAGTAGTATACTTATATGTTGCAGAAAATTTTCAAATTAAATATTTACTCATAATCTTATGACAATGTTGAATCTTTCTTCATTGAACCATAATCCTCTACATGTACAGGACTGTGAAATACCTGCAATTTTTCATCCCTATACCCATATACTTCTTGGAATAAGTATTTTATTCGCTTCACTTCGCCTCAAAAAAATCACTTGATTTACTTATATCTATAAACTTTCTGCCTACCTATCCATTTTTCTCTTGATTTCTTTCTTTAGGTATCGTTCCCCCATGGCCGATTGGTTTCTTAACGCTGCGAAGGAAAGAGGTTTCGAGGTAGGAGGGGACCTAAACGGTGCGAAACAAGGGGGGCGCTTTGCCTATCCCCACGGCACACTTAGGGATGGTCTGAGATGCAGCACGGCCAAGGCTTTTATTAGACCTATAAAGGAAAGAGAGAACTTAGATGTGAGCCTGATGACGATGGTGAGTTTTTCGAAGAAGTCGCACCATCCATTATTAATTAGTAATTAACTTGACAAGGTTGTCTAATTGCTGTCGTCACTGAACCCGTTTTTTTTTTCAGACTTTTAACAATTACTTCTAGCTATTTTCACTCTTTATATGTCATGATTCTGATGCAATGTTGTAACTGTTTTCATGGCATTGTTTATGACTGAATCTCTGTGTTGCCACATCACTGAGTTGTGGTCTACTATATATATGTTTATACACATCGTATTCTTAATACTAACTGTATTACCTCGATATGACAAAAACAACAAACTTTATTATGTAAAAATTCTTGTCAAAATTTGTATATATATTTATAATAATTCATGCTGTTTCATCACGTATGGCACATTTTCCTTTCCTCAAATATATGTACATAGGTTGAAAAAGTCCTTATCGAGCGCAATTCTTACGGAGATACCACTGCCAGAGGCATAATAATCGATAAATTCGGCATCCGGAAGAAGATTTATGCTTCACATGAAGTGATACTAAGCGCGGGTGCTATAAACTCCCCCCAATTGCTGATGCTGTCAGGGGTAGGGCCGGCTGAACATCTGAAGCAAGTCGGGATTGAACCGTTAGTCAACTCTCCAGGAGTTGGGAGAAATATGCAGGTATGTACAAATTTGAATAAACGTTACTACCCCTGGGTCACTTCTATTTTCATCTAAGCACCCTATAAGGGCTTTTGTGCTGGTCTGTTCGTAATTATGCTTGAATACAAGTTTAATTAACACTGCCATTTAAATCGAATAAATTAATAGTGAATGGAATCGTCAATTTACTAAGTGAATTAGCATAACAAGCCAATGAGGGTGTCCGGTTTTATCCTAATTTTGTTATTTCATTGTGAAGGAATAGAGAGAAAACTGTTGTTTTCAGCAGACCATTTTGACGCGGAAAAATTGAAACAACGCTCCAAATTCAGAATTAGAAAATAGGATGACTCGTTCGGTTATCTTCTTAAATCTTCGATTTTATGCAGCAATCAGCAGCAATATGCTTTGATATGACAGAACCGTGAACGTATTACATCTGTCTATGAATCTTTGGACATAAAAGTCCCCACTCCTAACGTGTTTCAACCAAATTTAAATCTGGAGCGTCCTTTTTATTTTTTCGTATAAAAATAATCTCGCTGAAAACAGTAAGTTCCCCTCTGTCGATTCATGGGAGAAAAACGATAGGTCAGAAAACACCGGAATCCCCCATTGAAATCGACTTTGGGTTCAGTGTATATTTCTCCAAATGTGATTTGCCTTTTAAGACCCGAGCGGCAGCGACAAGGGGTCAGGAGTAGCAAGGCATTTGCGGTATGATTCGATAAGACATCTGAATTGTCTTTACTATATAAATTAAAACACTAGTTGTTAGAATATAAGGTA